>JAEMWC010001397.1:35000-60000 GCA_016490735.1 Pachyseris speciosa | reverse complement strand
TGGTTGTGGTTATTTCCAATTTATATGGCATTTTTTGGGGGTTTCGAGACAATCCTTTCACTACCCCCTTTGGTAGAAAGTTAAATAGTTGCCTCTCTTTTCCTCGTACATTCTGGGAGATCCTAAATTACCGCAAATTTCCGAGCAAGACATATGACTATAAAAATTGACTGAATACAAGAGAGCAATTGCATGGCAACTATCAGCAATCACTTACTTTAAAGACAGTTTTAGGTCAATCCAAAATTCACTTCATACTGCGTATTCTTTTGACAAGCTCTGCACATTGTGTCTCCCACTTGTACGTTTCTCCATACTTCGCCCGTAGATCTCTGGCTTCCTCCAGTCGAACGTCTCTGAGTTTTTCTTTGGCTCTTCTGATGGCTTTTTCCCACTCCTTGACATCATCAGAATCCACCAGGCGCGTGGATCCATTGGGTACATTCCGGAGAGCCTGTCCAAACCCCGATTCATCACTCACAAGGATCGAAAGACCAGCAGACAGAGCTTCGAGAGCGGTGAGGCCAAAACCCTCAGTTCTTGAGGGCATAATGGCAAGATCTGCCTCACAAAACAAACGAGCTAACTTGTCACGGCTCTCACAATACGTTCGTACAGTAAGCTGATTGCCGGAAATGCCAGACTCTATCAATTTGTCCTTGACTTCTTTTTGTTTTCCCTTCATCGCACCCACAAAGATAAGATGGTAACTTTTGTCTTTCAAGTTTGCAATTGCTTGAGCAGCAATATCGTAGCCTTTCAATTCAAAATCTTCCGGATCACTGCGGCCAAAGACTAAGACACGGAACTTTCCACCTTCCGCGCTAGCCTGTTTCAGGTTTGAAAACTCAGGAAAAATACCGGGTGTCAAATTTATCACGCTTTCACTTTTGGAAAACGGGCGCAGGCTGACTGAGATGGTGTCAGCAAGTTTTGGACCAATGGCTAACACCATGTCAGCTGTCTTAGAGAGTGCTACCTCAACTTGGTGCTTACTCTCACCTTCTGATATCGCTTCCTCACGGTTCTTAAACATGGCAAGTTCTTCACTGTTAGTATGTACCACGTGGACTCGTTTGCAGTTGCGTTGTGATGCTATGGCTTGTGCTGGTGGTCCTATCTTCTGACCGTGACCCACGACAATGTCGATATCATGGTCTTTGCGTGGAAAGGCCAATCCGTTGATGGAATCAAACCCAGGTACCACTTCTGGGGTGGCAAGCTTTATGGTTTGATCCTGAGCTTCTGCTCTTTCCTGTTCGGTGTATTTTGGAACAAGGATGGTTACCGATACATTTGGTTGTTGAGCCAGTCCTTTCGCCAGTTCTCTATTAAGAGTAGACAGACCACCCTTTGAAGAGCCCCATTCGGTCGCCAAAAGAGTTATACTTAAGGTCTCCTCCACTGGAAAACTTGTGCCTTGTCCGTTTGGCTTTTTCTAAAAGAGACGCAAATACCAATCAGTTGTTAATAGTTTGCCGTTTATATTTATTTGAACAAAGGGAAGCTGTCATTAGCAGGGTTTTCATTAAGAATTGTAGTAACAGGAGAATAGTGTAAAGTAACAGGAGAATTATCATGAAAGATTATTATAAAAGGGCAAAGCTCTTTCAGGTAGCAAGCTAAATTTAGCAGGAGAATTCTCCGATCTTCGATGCCTAATGAACACCCTGCATTAGTCTAACTGTAAAACATTTGGCTCCATCATCATACCATTCAGCTGTTTGCCGTTTATAGTTATTTGAACAAAGGAAAGCTGTCATTAGTCTAACTGAAAAACATTTGCCTCCATCATCATCATCATCATCGTCATCGTCATCGTCATCGTCATCGTCATCGTCATCGTCATCGTCATCCCTAGTCCTCATCCGCGCCAAGTGGGCATAGGATCTCCTAGGAGATTTACATGACCAACAGAGGGGACCAACTGTTAGGGACAGGTGGTCAGCCCATCGCCCAGCTTCCATCCAACCCTTGGATATGTGCGAGGGCAGACCACTGCACCGAGAACTACGTTACCTACTCTTTACGATGGGTGCGTGTGGGTTCTTTTACGTCACCTTCCAGTTTTACGTGTGCAGGTGAAGGAGACAAGGCCAACAGTTTAAGTCATTGCCTAGCGACGTGATCGTCGAATTGAAATATCTTTTGTGTTTGTTACTGTGTTCCTTTGCTTTAGAAGGGATTTGCAGTAGCTTATATTCTCAAAAAGTGACTAACATGGAGTCTGTAACATAAAAGATTGACACAGGATAAGGTCTCTGAAAAGTCAGAGACACATCTGTGTCTTTGGCAGCAAACAATAGCACAATTAGGAAACTCCGAGAAGTAACATTCACGTGATGAGGTTGCTGGCCTTAAAGTGCCTTCTGCGATTTTTCGTGACGGTTCCAAGCACCAACCTTTTTAAGCGATGATGTCGGGAAATCATCGACCTAACCATAAATGCGATTCGAGCGTTACTAACGGCCTTTGCCCTCTCCAGGTCTTCAGTCCTTCAAACCAGTTTTGCAAAGAAAACAATAAACGAGCTATTTAGCAGCCTAGGTCGGTCCGTATCAGGCCACATACTCAAGACCTCGGGTGCAATTTCCCAATACAGACCTCCAGGTAGATGAAGAACATACAAATACTGGAGGAGGTTGCGTGTTTCAGCCAGGGACGTGTTGTCTCGCATAATGTTGTTGGTGCACATGTAACACCTACCATCGTTTCTTCTTGCTTATGTAGGTCTCCTTGTGGACAGTGCTCAAAACGTCGATGAGACGATCCCTGCAGCAAGAAATGGAATTGTCAGTAGAAATGACATTTACCCCTGCAGGATTGTATTGAAAAAAAGAAAATAAGTATTTGGGTTCTCAAGTTCCAATCCAATTCTCAGTCAGTCGCCTTGCACAACAAAATTCAAAGAAACCAAAACAGGGAGGTGGTTGTCCTTGACAGTGGAAAAATGAAACTATTTTGTATCTTATCATTTTTCAGGATAAGAAATGTAAGGCATTTGTTCTGTGAAAGTCGCAAACACAAAAAGGCTGACCTACGAAGCCGACCCTTCAATCCGATTTCTGTCGCATAAGACAAGTACCATGGAAAGTTCAACTCGGTACCGTACAACAAGCACCTGACCACCTCTATTATTTTTTTCCTTGAGACGTTCTTTATAGGTAAGTTTGCTACCCAACCAAAACGATTTATAAGAAACATCCAGGTCAGAACTTAACCAAAATCTAGGAAACTCCATGTCATTCGTTAGTCAACTTCTCAGTTCGCGCTTCTTTGGAAGGCACCGTTTTGGTACAAGCCTTGTAATGACTCTATCACTTTGGTACCCTTGCTGCATTATCTTCATGCTTTATTGAGCAAGAAAAGAACATATATTGATTTAAACTTCAAGAATTCATTAATAATTCGCGAAGGAAATACAAAAGAAATTAGTGCTCAATGAGTGTCTTTATATCTGATGTAGACACGGCTAAATTTTACGTCCAACTTTTTAGGCCAAAATAACCCACAATAGATTATGAGCTCGAGATTTCTATCGCGTGAGAGCTGATATGATGAGGGCGCAGCCCGAATCAGCTATCACGCATAGAAATCGAGAGCAAATAATCTAATTGTTTTAGTATAAATCTACTAGTCGTTCAAAACTTAACAAGTAAATTATCCAAATCCTCCTCACAGACACTTCGAAAACGCGAAGAAGCGGGCTGAATTTTGTTAACAGCCGCTACTCACTTTCTATGACAAATAGATAACGAGCAGCGTAGCCAATCAGAGAGCGGTATTCGTGACAGAACGCTAGTAGATTTATACTAATAGACATCAGCTATCACGCGATAGAAATCGCGCGCTCATAATCTAATTGTTAAATAGAATGGATAGATGTACAGTGTAGCTTTTGAAGCCGTTCAAAAAAACGCAACTCGTGTTTTATCAAGGCCTAAAACACTCGGCAGCGCCTCGTGTTTTAAACTTGATAAAACACGAGGTACATTACGTAAAATACATTTACCTTCACTGGAAAGAGGGTCAGTGCACATACTTTTGTTTTGACCTCGTCTTCCCGGCCCTTTAAGAACTTTACTTTCGGGTCTGTAGATTCTACACTTCTAACAGGTAAGCTGTTGTCAAATAATCCATCTTCCAGAAACCTTTAACAAACGGAAAGAAAGAGGTTTTGAAACAATCGGAAATTCAAACACTATAGACTACGGGGATCCCCTTTATTTGGGAATACTACTACAACAATGACACTACGTATACAAACATTCAATTTTCTTGGTGTGTCACGGTCTGCAGGATCGGAAAGAACAGAAAGGACATGATAATAGCATTGGGAAGTTTGAAGAGGCTATAATCACTTAATTTGAACCTTTTTCCTCCCCTCTCTGGAACGGAAAGGAACTTCATGGTTGGGAATGAACGATAATGAAATGGAAAGCGATTTTCTGGCTACGTAAACATTTTTTTCTGTTGGGAATGCAAACAAAATAATTCTTTGAAATACATATGTCAATGAAAAGCTCTCACATCAAATGGAAGTTTCCAATATCTTCTTGCTCCACACTGAGTGAATCTAAAAGAACATACACCGTATCTTCTCCAAACAGGGGTGATAATGATGTACCCTCTCCTTGTCGACAAACATCGTACGTTGAAGATAAATCCTTGAAATAATCTTTCGCCGCAGGCCTCATGTGAATTGGATAACAGCACAAAGTCAACAAAAAGTTGCTATGTTCCGCATCTTGGCATAAACACGCTTTAAATCGCGCCCACCGTGGCATGGGTTTTCTCCACAGAGAAAATAAAAGATTTTTTAAAAAGACTAGAGGTAGTCCTACCAAATCCACAAAAGGCGTAAATCTGGAAATAAATGAGGAAACAGAACTATTAACATCCTTAAACAATTCAATTATTTGGATGATTGTGATATTCCTTGTTATGGAGTCACTTGGCAACATTCAAATTGACTGAAAGTGTTTACAAAATTGAACCGTTTTTGAGAACACGGATTTGCACCGTTTTTGAGAAAACAGAAATCCCTTATGTCATGATATTGGCAGCTGACGACCTAGGAAATGGCGAAGTCAAGTGCTCGTTTGGTAGGCTGTGGTCAGAGAATGAGCTGAGAGAGGTTTCTGGACCACAACACTAATGGCACGATAGATCACTATCACGGATCATGCTTGAATTCAGTGTCTCTTGTTTTCGTAGGTGCAAATGAAAATTTCTGGTCTCGCCTACTTTTCCTCACTTAATTCAACAACATCGTGATTCCTCCAGGAAATTACTTTATTCCAGGAAGTGGGTAGCTGCGCACTTGGCATTCTGATAAAGGTACCATTCGCCTACCAGCAATAAAAATGTTGAGCCGAGGTTCTTCGCAATGCCACCAAAAGAGTTCACGTTGCCTGTTATGGACAGTTATCGTCGTTAATTTTTCAGTCTTCTTGTCTAAGAGCTTACGAAAGTCTTCCCAAACATTTAGAGATGATGTTAAATTCACACCATAAACACTTCAGACTCAAGTGACACTGACGGAAAACCAGTCTATAAAGTTTACTTGCCTACAGAAATGCTTGACTTGGAATGTCACGATTCCATCTGTAACAGTCGCCTTTGTGTCCAAAATATCGGTTATTTCAGTCCATGTTGGTGATCCTTCTTTTGTACTGGAGTAGTGTAATATTCTCAGATGACCAGAGGACAGGTCTTTGTTCAATAATCCCTTGTCTTCATGTAGCGACAGAGGGATTTTGATTGTCGCAGCCTCCAAAAGTGTAATATTCGGGGAGCACGATATGTGTAGGACTGGACCAAGTAAAAGTCTTTCCTTTTCAGCTTCACTGCTATGAAATTCTTGGACCTTAAGATGAGATAAAGAAAATAAAACCAGTATGTAGACAGTTCTAATAAAAAATAAATTATTCATTATGCCTCTACCGACGATAAAATCAATTTTAAAACCAGATTCGTAACCTTGACATTGCCACTTATCTGTCATCGTGCATTTAATATAAATAACATGCTATTGAATAAAAGTTGTGTGGAAGTTGCGACAGTTGTTCCAGGAAACACACAAATCACTTTTTTCCTCTAACTGGCAGCGAATGATTAGTTAAAGATGTTAAAGGCCGTTATTAACAAGAGGGCCACATTTTTTTTTCCATATAAGCAATGATTGTTTGTTATTTTTAACTTGTCCCATCCAACATCCTTATCAAATAGCAGTGGACATACCATAAATCCCCTGCAAAATGTAGTGTAACATTTCGTTTTCAAGAATCCTTGCTTTGACCTGTATAATTTGGATGAAATACCACAGTATTGTAGGAAACCACATATGAAAATGGGCTGTGCAATATGTGGGGACTGTTGACTCCGGGAGAACAAATTAAAGAGTTTCCCTCTACCTTCAGAAGTCCTACCCGCTAAATCACCATAATGATGGAGACAGTTACATTTCTAGACGCCGAATTCAATTTAGTAGTGATTTTATATAATCAATTCTGGCCTCTAACGTACAGCACAAAAGCAATGTAGTGTCCAACATAAGTTCTGTACATACCTTTACTGTCAAGCAAAAGTCTTCACTGGCCGGAACTGAATTACTTGGAATGGTGACACTAACGTCTGGATAGTCTGGCAGTATGCAGGTAAATTCAGGGCCCACTGAGGTGTGCCTGGAGAACTGGAAGGACTTAAGGCGCAAGATGACAGCAAAGCAGGAGTAACGTGTTACTGGGCATGAAGCTTCAGCGAAATTGATGAGCCAATTAGGAGATCCTAATTTCAGTTAAAACAGATATCGACTTTATTGTTATGAGATAAAAATTTTACTTTTTATTACGAATGATAAAGTCACTTAAACCGTCTTGAAATTTTAGTGTCCAATAATATTGCTGTCATGTGGAATGCAACTTGCCTGCGATATTCCGTATGTTCCCTCTAAATAATAGCTGGCAAAGACGAAGCTTTCAATGAAGATGACCGAGGAGGCATCATTGTATTCCGTGCGTATATATACAAATTACTTTAAGTATTGTAATATAGTCTATATACCGGACGAAATCTCGAGTTGACTAAAATTAGCGCGCTTGAGGTTCTGGGAGTTGATGACGTTTCAACCTTTTAAGCGCGCTTGAGTTTCTGGGAGTTGGTGACGTTTCAACCATTTGAGCGCGCTTGAGGTTCTGGGAGTTGATGACGTGCATTAGTATTAGCCGAACGGAGTTGTGGGTAATGAAGACGTCACTGCTTTAAATATAGGCGGGATAGCATTTGTGAACACCAGAAGCACATAAAGCACACGTTTTAGCACATGGTTTGTCGAGGTAAGGGAGGTTTTTAATTTTTAAGTTTTTTAAGTTTTAGAGAAGACTTGAAGGAATTTACGGTTACACTTTCGGAATAAGAAACCTTGCGGCATTTGAAGCAGAAGCTTGCGGGATTGGAGAACTGATCCAAAACTGCGAACTGTGAGACAGAAACATTCCTGGTACAAGTCACTTCCAGCGACTGAGAGCAGCTGAAAGACTCAGGCACACAAATCTTTTCAATTCTGAAAGACTCGGCGTAAAACTTTTTCCAAAACTACGATTTGTCAGACACAAGTCACTTTCAGTGACCGAAAGACTCAGTCAACAACTAAGCTTTGTTGTTCGTTCCTACAGCCGAATTCGAAGTCAGCTGTGAAGCGTGAAAACCAGTCACGCAACATTTCAAGAAACCTATTAGTCGGTTTGTAGCTTGAATAATACATTGTGTATTGCTGTTTACTTATATTTATAACGTTTGTTGCTTGAAGGAAAACTTTGAATTTGTCATCTATTTGACATTCTCGAGCATGGAAAGGTGAGAGAATTTTTCAGAATGCCTTATAAATTCTGTTTTCGAGAAACGAGGAATTTATTCTTGTACAGTTGATTGCTGTTTGGTGTTCTCACCTTTCCGTGAGAATGACCAATGAATGCAAATGAAAGTTTTCCTACAAGCAACAAACGGCATAAATGTAAGTAAATAGCAATACAAAATGTACCATTATTTTTAACAGCGGGGGCAGTTTTAGTGTGAACTATTACCAGTAGTTAATTTAGGTGCGTAATATACCTGAAAAATTCCAAATGCTGTGAGTCTTCAAATCCTTCCATTCCTTATTATCAGGATCCACCAACTGTTTAATCACCAGTTCGTATCCCTTGAGTTCGCATGCACTGTGTAATAGGGCCACTGTAATTTTCCCTATAACATCCCCAGTGGACTCCAAGTCTGGTGGATTGTCAAGAGACACATCAATCACATTGCTTACCAATGCCTCGTTACTGTGAAGAGGAGGAGAGAGGGCCCTGGGACTCCACAACGAAGAAGTGAATAAAGTGGGTTGTGTCACAGCTCCAGGATGGAAAGTGATACTTGCAGAACCCTCCTCCAGGTAACACTGGACTCCCTCTTCTGTCACTTCGCTCCTAAAACATTATATGATGAAATTAATAGATTTTCAACAACTAAAATACAACTTAATCTAAACCTAAAATCAAAGGTGTTGTTGTCCTATGCAACTCAGTTTTCTTCAGCCAAGACATTTGACCTATTTTTATATACCGTTATAATATAGAATAGTTGCACTTTATATCTTGTCTCTGCTTAAATGGTAATGATGGGCTCATTGAGCGGAAACCTGCGTTCTTTTTGTCTGTTAAGCCAAGAAACTAGACACCTGACAGCAGTACAAAATTCCAGATTGTATCGTTTAGGCAATCAACACATGTGGGAAAGTTTAACTTTTTAAATGACATAGCAGTGGAATAAACTAGATTAAAAAGTGAGAGTATTTTTCCTCAGTTTTGTGGATTTTGAGTACTGTTTTACACACAATTTCTAAACACATAAACACTTGTAAAAAAGTTATTTCAAACGAAATCGCATGAAAATGAATCAGATTGAAAAGTGAGAGCATTTTTTGTCAGTGTTCTGGAATTTAAGTGTTATTTCACACATTATTTCTAAATACGTTTTTGCCAAGAAAACTTCAACAGTTTAAGAGCGATCATTTACATGTGTGAATCAAACGAAACGAGGATACTAACCTGTAGATAATTTTGCTACTGAAAGCCCCACCGAATCCAATTTGTTCTTCAGATGTCATCTCGATTTCTTCCCCGGAAATTAAGTCAACCTCTTCCTCGGATCCTTCTTCAACCTCATGTTCAACATCCATTTCAATTTCTTGTTGAGAAGTCACCTCAGTCTCCTCTTCCGATCAAACTTCAATTACTTCTTCCTCGTCACTGTCACTTTCATTTGTGGAAGAGCGCTCTTTAAATGAGGGGGCTTGAGATTCTGACACGAAAACGTCCAAGAGAATTGAATGATCTATATGCACGGTAACACTTAGAGTCAAAACTACAACTATAGAAACTAAATGTTTCATGACGTAATGAGAGTGAATTTAATGTAATTATAATTGGAACGATTTACAAGTTTTTGGTATTGAAACACTAAAATTAATGATAAACTAAAACATATACGATACCGGCAGCTTGTCTCGCGAAAAAGGAGAAAGAAGAAATTTGTGGTGCTCTTTAAACCAATGAGCTACGGGAGACAGGTTGTGTCATTCAGTCGGTTTACGTGCACACGTTGCAGGCATCCTGCACACTGCCAGACTTGGTCCTGTGTGGTTATGTCATCATGTGCCCATTAATGCCCACTAAATGGTAATCATGACGAACGAGATGGAAATAAAGTGATGTTGAGAATGTGACGCCGGAGCAACAATCTAGCTTGTTGCTGATTACGCCAAGAAAAATTAACGTTGCAACAACCATGACAAAAGTTTATAAAGTGAGGGAGAAAAGAAGTAGAAGGCGGAATTAATTATGTACGTCCAGGAAGAAAAATAGCACAAATGAAGATGGCTTATGAAGAGAATAAAGTCGAAAGAAACGAAGATCAAGGAGGCAGGGTGGCCGAGAAGTAAGAGCGACGGACCTGCAATGCAGAGGCCACAGGTTGAGGTGCCGCTTTATTTCGGCCACGCTTGTCAATAGCCAACTGGTCTGCCTCCTGTCAGCTGGGATTCTTAACCTGTTATGTTTATTTGAACTATTTCATGTCTTTGTTCGGCCCCACAAGCCTTTTTGTACTATAAATACTGCCGACCAATCACAACAAAAGTAAGCAGTGCAATGAGCCAATCAGATTACGAAGCAATAACATGTAGCCGGCGCAAAGCGCGGGAAAATACGCGCGATTGGTTTTGGTTTTGCTGGTCATTGGTTAAGAAAGTGGCGCGAGTTTTCCTGGCCAATCACAGAGGGAAGCAATGCAAAACCAAAGCAAAACAAGAATTACTTCCATACTCAATTGAAAACCGCTCTAACAAGAATGAAAACATTCTTTAAGTGTTATTGTTGCAGCTCACGCTACATATCCTGTTGGGAGAACAAGAGAGCGAGAAAAGTATTTTAAAGGTAAACTAGGAAGATGTATCTATCTACCTTTTGGTCTTAACGTCGGTCCTGGCTTTTCCCCAGTGTTAATCATATCCTGTCAAAACATAATAATAAAATGAAATATGTCAGTGACACAGAATTACTCCGAAAAATGAACGTATGGCGTTTCAATTACCAGATGTTCATACTGAACAATAGAAGACTCGAGAGACAAATACGTAACAAATACTCTGCATACTGCTAGGATCTGAGTGTAAATGATAGCAGTATGCTGGTTGTTTGTCACATTAACCTACTTGTAGTTTAATGGTCTAGATTTCACGAGTCTCCTGTAACTCAGTTTTAGAGCATCTTCAGTAGCACCCGAAAAAACATAGGTTTCACTCCTGTTCGGAGACCTCAGATTTTATTTTTCCGAATATGCCTGTGTCACCGACTGCAAACCGTACATCCATCTACATTGAATGATGCACCTCTCCAAATCAGTGCCCACCCGGCCACGGTGGTGGTTATCAGTTTATCTCTACTACTTTTGCTCAACATGGCGAAAGCAATCCGCAGCAATGTCGGGAGATAAAGCCGTCCGATTTAACAGTCCATCTGGCAAGCTCTTTCCATATGCCAGTTATAGAGACTGTTGTTCAGCTGAATATTTAACAATTACAGTTGAAACAATAATTAGTGTTCCTGCCTGGTGACTATCTTTTCGATAGTTGCCTCTTTGAAATTTGATGCTCTTAAATTTAGCATATCAGCCCCCTAAGCGTCGCCTGTCTTAGCAATAAGAAGGTGTATGTTTTAAGAACATCACCTTTCTACCATAGAAGGTATCATGTGATACGCCCTCGAAATGTATAAACATTCCACTGTTTTTATTTTAGCGCAAAAAAAACAGTATTCACTGCTTAATTTGGTGTAAAAAAACTAACCTGCAAGGCATGCTTGTACAGTTTCACTCGGTCAAGATCTCCAACTGATGAAGCCATGTCATTCATTTTACGGAGGAGCTTCTTCATTGCGGGAACGTTAGTTTCAGCGTACTGTGCAGTCCACAGGTCCTCATAAAATCTTAAGGCTTCTTTCTGATATTTTCTGCCAAGTTTCTCCCTCTTAAGGTCGTTGCAAAGTTGAAGGATGCCTTTAATTGTCCTCTCTCTAGCCACTTTGATCTCCTTGGTCTGTTCCCACTGTGCCTGCCAAGTACTCAAGAGGTTTTCTCGGAATTCAGGAATGCTTTCGTTGGCGTCTAAATCTTGATATAATTGTTCCACCTTACTTTTCAGCGTGGACTTTTCGTTTCCCTTCCCACCAACAAATTCTTCCTTCAAAAGAGCTTTTCGGTAGAGGGTCAACTTGTTCATTTCGTGTTCTGCTCGCTTTTTATGCTGATCAAGTCGTTTGCAAAGATCAATTATCTTCTCCAAAAACTTTACTCTGTCGTTTAGCATTTCGTTTAGTTTCTGGTTGTCTATTTCCCCTTCAAACTCCTTATAAAAATCTTCGTCAGTAGCTTTTTGAACTTCATCACAGAAACCCAAAGTCTTTGTTTCGTCTGTGTCCCTCACATCCTTGTTTCCCTTTTCGTCACCAAGAAGCTTCGTCAGGGTATGAATGATTTTTTTACTGCGTTTGGTAGAGCTTTCCCTTTTTGCTCCCTCCCAGACATATTGACAAAACATCAAGGCTTCCTGCCTGAACTTTTCTTTCTCAGTATCATCATTCAAGTACATATTGATGTTGTCAATAATATGTGTCCACACTGCGCTGTGGTTTCCAGGTTTTAGAGATTTTTCCATTTCCCAAGCTTGGAGAAAAAAGTCTGAGGCTTTGTCAGAATGTTCTAAGTTTGCCTGAATAACACCCAGTTGGTAAATGCTTCGCACAGTTTCCGGATGTTTTCCAAGCCGTTTGTTTCTAATGTTATAAGCCTGTTCTGCTGGTTTAACAGCATCTAAGAACTTTCTTTGTTTGACATAAACGTTGGCAAGATTCCTAAGGTAGACCGCTTCATCCTCGTATCCTGAAATTTGAAGTTTGTATAAAAGCCTTCGTGCATCTTTGTAACATTCAACAGCCTTGTCATACTCTCCTTGAGCCTCGTATACTGTGCCAATTTGACTCTTGTACACTGGCATGTCATAGTGATTCTCAGAGCCCTTCGACAGTTCCTTTCGCATCTTCATCGCCTTGTTGTAGAACTGTAGCGCCTCAGTTGGTTTGTTAAGACCGTTATAGCAGTTCCCAATAGCGTTGTAACACCTTGCAAGATTAGTATCAATTTTAAGTAGCTTTTCTGTGAGATCTAAAGAGAGCTGAAGGCATTCTTGGGCTTTTTCATAATCTTCGTTTTGGCAATAGATTTCCCCTTTAAAATGATGGTAAAGCCCTTGAGTCTGCTTGAAAGATTCCGTTGAACCATCCTGAACTTTTCCTAATGAAGTAGCTGCTTGCTGCAATACTTGAAAAGCCTCATCGGTGCCTTCAGCATCTAACACCTGCCGAGCTTCCCAACATCTAAAATAAGCACGAGACAGAGAACCTGTGTAATAGAGAAACCATGTCTATATGAGAGGTCTGATATCAACGATTATTTCTTTTCATATAGAATTTTCATTCGTACTGAGGCCACAGAAATGATTATTTCCTTCAAAATGCATGAGCTGTAAAGCAGGATTAAATGAGGTTACAGTAGATACCTATACACTTCTTTCTGAATGTTAACGTCAAGCCCATGATTTCTATGCCACTTAGAGGGGTTAAAGCAACACTTCACCAAATAAAAACAATATTTTAAAAAAAGTCAACCCGTAAACTGAACAAAAATTGTCTTTTTTCAGTTCGTGAATGAAGACCCCGGATGAAGACGCGAGTTTTTGGAGAGGAATTGAGTACCACTTGATCACTTGTTTTCTCAGTCACATATTAACTCATTCAGTTGATGTGCTATTTTTATGCGGCTCGACTGACGTTTATAGCTTTTTAAAGTTATCTTAACGTGATAATTATTACACTAATCTTGTGATATGCCATGTGCTAATCAGCTCGTTAATTTTTTATTGTCATTAATGTATTCATCCATTTGCCTGTTTAGTCATTTGTATTTCTTTTATTGAGTTGTTTATTTAGGTGTTCACGCACTTGCACATGTCAGCCCACCTTTTAAACAGCTCTGTCTACTTCACATTAGAAAGCATAGCAATGATGAGTATACATATATCTAAACACCCCCCCCACACACACACACACAAACACACATACACACAGACACACACACATACATACATACATACATACATACATACATACATACATACATACATACATACATACATACATACATAGTCACATACATACATACATTACTTTATCAACCCTCAGATTTTAGAGTAGCTTGTGCAGCTAATATCTCCGAGCTTTTAACCATCAGGATTACGAGATAGACCACCACCCCAGGAACTACATCCCCTACTCTTTTCAAACAGTGTGTGGGTTCTTTTACGTCCTGCAACCTCCCGCATGCTAGTGCGGTGCTCTACCACTGAGCCAACCGGTCCCTAGATTAAGCACCACTCCAACATAATAAGCAGTCTGCACCTCTGGAGCAAGAAATAAAGGTTACCCCAGAATAAGCAATGCACTTCTCAAAAAGATTGTGTCACATAATATTCCGAACAATTGAATTCTAGAAAAATTGAAAAAAGAAAATGTATCTATCAACTCTCTTTTGCTTGTTTTAAAATTAATATGCCCTCTGCCCTCAGATTAAGCACTGCATCAACAAGATGAGATACATGTAGGTAACTGTAATATGCAAAGAAACATTGACTTTCAAGTTAATATGGTAGGTGAAGGTTCTGAGAAAAAAATGGTAAGAGGGAAGAAAAATATGTGTTTCATTTTTTCTATCGGTTTTGTCGCTGCTGCCGCTGTTGTTTTGTTTGACAAAATGATGTGCATGAAGTCGCCCGTCAACTTTGCTAGCTTAAAGGCAGTAATGGTAATGGATTTACATACCACACATATCACATAGTTTCATGGCAGTTTACAATGCTTCTCTAGGGTGAGATCAGATGTCCGCCTGTAAAGACGCCTCTGGCAGCCGCTATCAGTCCATATTTGATCTCAGCCACCCACAAAACCCACACATGAATGTCAAAGACAGATGAAAGATAGAGATACTAGACCACCACACCAAGAACTATGTCCCCTACTCTTGAGTTAAGACAGTTTTGTGAAAAAAATTGAAACTGCAAGCCTAGCTGTAAAAATTATTTGACTAAAACTTTGCAAACATATCTCCTGTTTCATTAAGGACCATATTTTGCCATTTCTTCAATAGTATTATGGAGAAAGTTTCTCATACCTGACTTTGCATCATCCTGACAAATCTCGGCCCAGGAATGGAACAGCTCCCTTTGTTTCTCATTGGACAGTATAGCACTCACAAGGGATGCAATCCAAGCATTGTCATGGAATTCACCAAGTACACTGAAAAGCTCTGGCAGTAATGAAAGTTTAATTGCAAACTCATAGTTTGGCTGATCATTTGCAAACCGATTGAATGCTTTGACATAATCAGACTCTATGAACCCTGCAATTGTTTTCATCTCAGACATAAAATGTTCGTAAAATCGTCCCCTAGCTTTGGAGTAAGATTCAGCAAACGTGTCATCACTTTTAATGCTGTCAGCATACTTTCTCAAGAGTGGATGAATGTCATACATCAACTCCTTTGCTTGTTGATTGACTACAAAAACAATTGCACTAGTTTCCAAACCCTCAAGCTGTGCTACAGCCTCTGCTGGGCTGATACCGAGAACTTTTGCTGCAGTAGACACAGTAAAGGGGCCACAAAACAAAGAAATTGACACTGCTGACTCTTTCAGACTGTCAGACGGGAGTGTATTGAACATTTCTTTCATCACAGATTCCTCAACTCCTTGTTCCAAATCAAACCGTTTGTCTCTACTATCCTCTTCTAAATCTGAATTCAGAGGAAAGTCAGCTTTGTCTTTGATATCCATTTGGATCAATATTTCAAGTTCATCGATCAGATCATCTGGAGCTTTTCTTTTCTGTCGTAAGATAGACCCAGTTCCTTTGAGAAACAGTGGTTTTCCATGGCAGAAAGCAACTAGCTTCTCCCTCTGTTCTGAATTTATATCTGGCATCTCCTCGGGGAGCAGGATTTTTTCTGAGTCAGAATCTTTAAGGGGCTGCAGTTCATAATCAATCACTTTTTCTGCATCTGCTTTCAACTGAGCCCTCGATATTATAAGTACCTTTAGTGGCCTCTTCTTTCCACTGTCATCACATTCTGAAAGCTTCACCAAGAACTGCATAAAAGCTGTCCTCAAGTTCTTTCCTTCCTTCCCCTGTCTTAGAGTGAACTGCTCGACATTGTCAAGAAGGAAAAGCACAGGCTGGCCATCGCTGCCTTTCACACTGCAGTGCTTAAAAATTCTGTCAACAACATAACCCAAGCTCATGGGGTAGCCAACAGGCACAGTTAGTCCAAGGTTGGTCATCATGTTAAAATAAATTCCTTCCATATCTTTAACTTCTCTCAAATCAAACAGATATGACTTGCCTCCCCATTCTGAGGATATCGCTTTTGCAAGCGTTGTTTTTCCTACTCCAGCCGAGCCGTGCAAGTTGACAACTGCTGGTTGCCCGGTTTTGAGCTTCTCTGTAATCTTCATGAAATCGTCGCTCCTTCCCTGCAGCTCCGTCTCCGGATCAGCTTGAGGTGGATGAAACATCCTGAAATTTTCAATCGTCGTACAGATGTCTTCTTCTTTGTTTGACTTTGGAGCGACAAACTCTCTGATAAGGGTAAGTTTCGTGTTCGACACATATCCCAGTTTGTACAAAAGTCCCAAACCTGACAGGAGATCTTGGCTTTCTAGCGAGTCAAATTGTTTTCCATAAATCCTCTTTAATGACTTCACAACATTCTCTGATTCTGCTGGAGAAAACTTGGAAGATATGTCTGCAAAGAGGTGAATTAACTCAGGTGAACTTTCCACAATTGTGGACGCCATTTTCCATGTTTCTACACAACAAGCCGGAAGTGCTTTGTGTAGTAATCAACCAAAATCCCCTTGAGTCACGCATGAGTGGCTTCCTTACTGCTAAGCAGGGTGGTGTGGGGCGTGAGTCGGGGCGGGGGAAAGGGCTGCAATGACATCATACGGTAATACAAAATACAGGATAGGTAACATGAAAAATAATGAAGCAAAATTCGTCTTTGAATACTAGTATTCCTTCTTGTGATGGCAAAAAAAGTTGCGATTAGTTAAGACGAGACAAGACATTTATTACATAATACTGGCTGTGCAATTTCTTGGCCACCCAGTTAGCCCAAAACGCTAGTCGTGGCTTGCCAAATTAATTCTATTAGAAATCAGATATTACAGATAATAAAAAGCGAAGAAAAAGGGGAGAAAAAATATGTGGAAGTCCCAGCGAGAGAGAAATCTATTTAATGCAAGCTTTGAAGGAAGCTAAGGTTTAGGATTTCGAAATTTCATCTCGTGTTATCATTGTTGCAGCAAGGTAATCATCTTTTAATATTTCAAAGACCATACTAACTAATTTTCGTTTAAAAACTTTTTTTGACATATCTCTCATTCTACCGGGTATCTCATTCCATAATTTAGCGCCAAAAATTGGGACCGCTTGTCTTAATTTTCCAAGATTAAACCTTTTGATATACATACTATTTTTCAAGGATGATCTTGTATTATATGCATGAAATAGATGATGTCAACGAGAACAAATTAACGATTGTAGAGGGTGCTGTATTAGTATGAATATCGTGCATTAGGTAAGATACGGACTTAGTGTTGAGCAGTTGTCTTTGTCACTGACTTCATCATAATTAACTATGCATTTCTTGCTTAGTTGTTATTTTATGCCAACGGTTTTTCAAACATTTTGTAATTGACGATAATGTTTGCAACATCGAAACATGTCTTACAAATGAAACAATACTGTCACCTTTATAAAATTACAGTCAATGTAAATTATAACACAGTGCACGCGCTGGTCCTACCTAATTCCAATCTCTATATACGCACGGCCGTGCATATATAGATAGATAGATAGATAGATAGATAGATAGATAGATAGATAGATAGAAAATCCTTTGTGTTAAACAATAGGGCAACCATCTTGCGTCATCACCGTGCGTATATAGAGATTGGAATTAGGTAGGACCAGTGTGGCCTTCGGATGGTAAGGTCCGAGGAGTCAATATTGTGAAATTGTCTCCTCGGACCCGTGCGTGAGTGAGGCAAGATGGTTGCCCTATTGTTTAACACAAAGGATTTTCTACTTCATTTGCAAAATCCTTTGTTTTAAACAATAGTGAAACCATCTTGCGTCATCAAATCCAAAATGGCGGCGCCCATGAAACTTAACAGCGAAAATGGGCGATGATGTTACCCATATTTTTGAACGCTTGAAAGTTAACGTTATATCCACGTTTTAAAACAAAATTTGAAATCTAGTAATTATTACCTACAATTTAGCGTCAATTTGTTGTAAGAGTGGAGGTTCCCTTTAAAGCAATAGCTACCCTCCCTACTCCCCCCCCCCCCCCACTCAATTTCAGTCCACGTATTGAAAGGATCGCGCCCGCCCCTCACCCCCTCCCCTGCCTTATATCCGGCAGTTTCATGATGGCAGTTTATTATTTTTGTGATCGAATCAGTCAGGCCAATGCTGCACATCAGGAAGGAAGGAAGGTCGGAAGGATTGCTTTTATCACACCTTGAGACGATCGTTTTTGAGTTATTTTGTTGCTTAAACTGGCTAAAATTAGGGTTTTTTTAACAACTTAAAGAGTTGCTTGGAGTGCGTGCGTGAGTAAGTGAATGGGTATCTTAGGTCGATTTAGACAGTACGACTTTGTTGCAGACTGCCGATAGGCCTACGATAGGTCGGGGGTATTTTGTTTATCACTGCTATGATTACAGACCGATGCACTCCACTCAGTCCTATTATACCACAAAGATCAAACCCCTGAATCATAATTTCTCCTCTGGTTTGGGCACAAGGTCTCGTGAAATATATGTTTAAAAAGGAATGGAAATTGGGTTCCTAATAATTAAAAAAAGCGAGTGATGAGCTTAAAAACTATTCCTAGATAAAACCTCGGTCACAAAAAGCAGCAATCCGAAGGACAGTTGTGGCGCATGTACCAGAGTGAGCAGGCAATGCAAACAGTTGGAAAATTGCGAAAAATCATACGCAGAACTTGCATTTGATGCATATTCAACAATTATTCACTGACGTGGAGGTGAATAGTATATGGTTTATATACAGAAAATGGAGCTACGCTATTGGTGGTAACATCGTCGGCATCCTCGTCTCGAAGAGGCGATGGTTAACACACAGGGCGGGCGGGGCAGGATCTCACGTGTCTGTGAAGCCCGATCCTGGAGTGGCAGTCCCTCGTGCAGATTGCACAGACGTAGGTAGATGGAACGCGCGCGGAGGCCGCGCGCTCCTTTCTCGCCGCGCTCTTCAATATGGCCTGGACTCTCCCGTCTTCCTCAGCTCTCGAGGCTCCTGCTTTGACCCTGTGCCGCCAGGTGTCACGATCGGCAGCAGTGTCCTCCCAGCTGGTTGCGTTGATGTTGGCTGCTTTGAGGTCGCGCTTGATGGTGTTTTTAAAGCGCAGCAGAGGCCGACCGGCTCGACGAGCACCGTTCTCCGTAAAGAATCACGCGTGACAAGCGCTGAGGCTCCATCACGGTGGACATGACCAAGCCAGCGGAGGCGTCTCTGAATGAGCATAGAGTGTATGCTCAAGAGACCAACGCGCTGAAGGACCTTAGTATTTGGGACTTTGTCTTGCCATTTGATGTGCAGAAGGCGTCGGAGCGAGGAGGTGGAACCCGCTGAGGCGACGTTCTTGTCTGGTGTAGGTCGTCCACGACTCACTGCCATAGAGGAGAGTCGACAGGACACAAGCTTGATAGACGCAGACCTTGGTCCTTTCGCTCAACAGGCTATTGTTCCACACTCGCTTGTTGAGTTTGGCCATGACCCCTGCAGACTTAGCGATTCTCGAGCTGATCTCGGCGTTAAGAGATGTTGAGCTCTTCACTGTGGAGCCCAGGTAGGTGAAGGCATCCACAACCTCGAGCTGAGTGTCCCCAATTGTGATGGAAGGTGGGGACTCGGCACCCCGCGCTATAATGTTGGTCTTCTTGAGGCTGATTGTCAGCTCAAACTCCCTGCAGGCAGCAAACAGCTAGTCGACCAGGCGCTGAAGACCTTCCTCGCTGTGAGATGTTAAAGCAGCGTCGTCTGCCAACAGCAGCTCACGTATCAGCACCTCGTAGGTCTTAGTCTTGGCGCGGAGTCTGGCAATGTTGAAGAGATTGCCATCTTGCCTCGTGCGGACGTAGACTCAATCATGGTTACATGGTAACGTGAGAAACAGGAATAAATTAATTGAATAAAACGCACTCGTTGATACCGTGGGGATCAAGAGTACCGATTTGAAAGATCATCTTTTGGTCGAGATTTTTACGGCTTTCCGTGGTACCTTGATGTAAGGAAAGGCCGTAGATCGACATGTGTTGTTTGGAATGGCCAGGGAGTTTAAAATGCCGAGCGACCGGTTTGGATGCATCTTTGTCATCTTTCTCAACATCACGTAGATGTTCTCGGAATCGGTCACTTAGTCGTCTTCCTGTTTCGCCGACGTATAACTTTTTGCATAATGTACAGGTTGTGCAATAGATAACATTTGCGGAGGTACACATGAAACGATCAGTGATCTTAAGATCGCTTAGGGCCCGATATTTTGCTAGTGTTTTATTCACCTCAGTGTCGGTGAAAGTGGTGGATATATTATATATACAACCCACAATTTCTCGATTCGCTCCGACGAAGGGCTAACGCTAGAAACTTCAGCTAATCGAATCCCTGTATGGTGGTCAATTTACATTATCAACTCCGTTGATAAACCAAATTTTCGTGTTTCACTCCCCCACCGACGAGGGTCCCCCGGGGGTTTTGGGGAACAAGGGAACACGGGAAATTTGGCAATGGGAACACGGGAACAAAGCAAAAAAATCGTAGGGAACAATGGAACATCAAATAGGTTAGGGAACATGGGAACAAACACAAAAAATTACAAGGTCCTACGTTTTTTACATAAACGTGGGGGTTATAGAAGATTTTCTGCTGTTTTCTGATTTCTTTGGCAAGTTTTTGTTGCCATCTTTCGTGTCTATTACGATTTTTTTAATTTTTCTTACGAAATACTTTCACAAAGTCAAAAATATCACAGAAATAATGATCAAAATTTATCAGCAACACTGTAGACCTTCAATCAGTTATTTTGTTTTGTTCAGATTGGTTAATTAGGACGTATATGCAAAGAATAAGAGATAAAATTTAATCTTGAAAGGGTAACAAGGGAACAAGGTGTAATTTTGGACGGGAACAAGGGAACAGAGTTAAAATTTTGAAGGGAACACGGGAACACAGACCTCCCTGGGGGACCCTCACCGACGCAGCACCAAAGTTTCTTTAGAAACTAATCCCCTTTATTCATTTGTTTTAGTATATACCACACAAGCTGAATAACTTAGCGGACCAGAACTTTACTTTATGTGTGACAATATACCGACAAGCGGTCGCAAATTTTAAAATCTCACGCGCAGGCTGCTCGTGCTAATTTAGCAACAGAACGGGAACGTCATTTGAGGACGCGAGAGCGCGCGGAAAGGAGTGAACACGACTTCCGGTGCTCAATTTGCTGCTCTGCCATTGGTCCAGTCGGTTTTTAGATATGCGCGTGCCGTTGTCAAGAAGTCCCCGTTGCCTTTGCTAAATCAGCCTATTTAATAGTACTTTGCTAATCACCTACGAGTTAACCAGTCACAGCGCAGTCACAGTGTGGTATATACTAACATGTTATATTTCTTCTTCCTCGAAAATTTCTGTTTGCTGTCATCTCCAGCTACTGCTATTAATATCATAAAATTTTCTGTTTTGCAGCTCAACACATTTTCACACTATTATTCCTATAGTTACAGTGATTCCATAGACCCAATGTAAAAATGGCTTCTTTAAAATTATTTATTCTTTTACTCTTATTCAAATAGCCTCACTAACCTCGCTTTTGAGATCAAAATTCTGAAGAATTTTTTATCCCGAACGAGGTTAGTGAGGCTATGTTGAATACGAACAAAATAATAATTTAAAGGCATCCATTTTTGCATAGGGTGTATAAGGGTATCCATGTGAATTACTTAGTGACACAATTTGAATTAAAGGCTACAGTTCCAGTTCTCCTCGGATTGCGAGAAAATTCGATGAAGGTCAGCATAAAAACGCTGCAACACCAACGTCTGAGAGTACGAGGAAATGTCTGTTACTCCTCAGCTACAGAAAATATAGTTCGATTAATCAAAGTCATTACTTCCAGCGCACATGGTTCAAGCCCTTATATGCTGTGTTCACCTTAAGAGGTAATAGGTTTGTGAAGCAAATTATTTCGATCAAAGGTCACTTAGTCATGTGTACATTTATACGCGAAAAAAGTCCATTCTCAGCCGCTACAAGTTTTTACTAGACGTCTCTCGCTCTGTCTCAGTTTCTCTAACAGACTTACAATTAACAACGACAAAACTTTAGTTTAAAACAGAGCCGGGGTTTATTTGTCATTATACAACCACTACTATATGAGCCAGATTACTGAAACTAGAAACCTGCAATATAAATGACGAAACAAATCAAAATACAAGTTACAGCGCAGCTAACAGGGGAGAGCACAACACTTTCGTGACAAGGACATAAACAATTGCTGATGATAATGATGACGATAATTAAAATGAATTCAAAATAAACCGTCCCTTTAGAAAGTATGCCATAGTGACATCTTATACTCAGTTGTATAATAATCGTTTACGTCAGTCAATGAAGCAATCAATGAAACAGGCCAAGCATGCAACACATCTAGCAGGATCGGAAATGCCGAGTTATAACGAGTCTGTAATAAATCTTATTCCTTCCGATTTGCTTCAAGAACATCTCAAAGTTTCCTGTGTAAAGCTAGAAATGATCACCCCACCACAGTAAAAATTCAGTTCCACAGCTTCTGAATCCAAATTCCGTTCAGTAACAATACTTTCTTTTGCCCGGTTTTGGCTTTATTTATTTATTTATTTATTTATTTATTGAATGGTTGATTGATTTATAACTATTTATACAGGGTGCTCTCTCACAGCAGTGGTTTTAAGAAAGGCCCTGTATATAAAAGTTACAAACAAACAATAATAATTAACTGGATGAAAATAGTTAAAAACAAACTAACTAGGTAAACATAACAAAAACTAACAATAATAGAATTTAATAAAATGTAAAATAGATAAGGAGGATAAAAATACAAGCGAGAAAATTTGGCTAAAATTGCTTAAATTTAAAATCTTTTAAGAGACTTTGAGCAAGGACCTTATGTCGTCAATTAATGAGTTTCAGTCTTAAACCGCTTGAAATGCTAATCTTTGCCTTCCACAGTTACGTCTAATTGGTGGTAATTGTAGATTACATTTATTTCTTGTATTATAATTATGAATTTTTTGAAAAGTCTTAAAATTTGTGTTTGAAGAGCGGAACCCGCCTTTGCCTGTATGACGAAGCTACTTTCGTTTGAAAGACAGAGCTTCTGTCGTCTTCGTGGACTGTCTGTACGTGAGAAATACTGTACTTGTTTTCCTTTTGCCCTTAATAAACGGTCACTGAAACGTCGTAACATCGACGCCAGCTTTTCTGGTTCACATTCGTCTCAGTCTTGAATTGTTAAAACTTTCTCAAGTTCTTGTTGTGGTATGTTTTCAAGAGATCGTGTTTACTGAGTTACTAGATTTTGCCCATCCACAAGTACAGGATGGAAACTTTGAAGGATTACCAATGAATACACAACGGCTTTACTGTATTCTGATAGATTTTTCTATGGCTTGGTATAAACCAATATTTCATAACTAGCTTATAAACAATTTCGAAGCATAAGGACTTTGCTATGGCTGGGTCGACCATTAATTAGCAACAACAAATAAATTAGCAACAAATTCTCAACAGGCTGGAAAGGATGGAAGAGAAATTACAGATTAGATATGGAAGGAGTTCTTGCGCAGATTTCTGGACTGGAGAAAGCAATGAACAACGTTCTTAGGGAGGTGACAACCTTGAACGAGAAGACAAAAAGAATTGAGAAGAACATCCAAGAGCTAGAAACCGGTTTGACTTCTACAAATGCCGATATCACAGACCAGACAGGTAGACAGAAGCAAACTCTAGAAAAAAATTAAAAGCCTGGAGGATCAAATTCTTTATTAAGACGTATATAGTAGAAGAGAGAACCTTCGTATTTTTGGGTTGCCCGAGACTTCCCAAGGCCCCGAGAACACAAGTGAGGTCATATACAAGTTCTCTGAGGATGAACTGAAAAAAACCCGCGCAGCATTAAATTTGAGCGAATCCACCGATTAGAAAAGAAGAGAGCAGGGCAGTCGAGACCGATACTCGCCGGATTCCTAGATTTCCAGAACGCCAGCTCGTTTTCCAAAGTGTTTGTGATTTGGGAGAGGAATACGAGGTGAGACTTACTCCGACTGTCCGAGTGAGATTCAACAGTGGTGAAAGAGATTATGGCCAAAGATGAAGACGGCAAGAGAAGAGGGCAGAATGGCTTTTTTTTTTTTTTGAGAAACAACAACCAGACAAAATTTTCATTGACAGTAATTTATTGAGCGTTTAAGCGTCCGTAACACATGCATGAGTGCATTTATATTTTTCTTTCTCTATCTTTTCTTATAAACGGATGTATTGTTTTTGCATATAGTACAGAAAAAGAGTTTTAGTCCTTGTCCCTAGGGCAGTACGTGGATAAAGAATATCCACTGCTTTTTTAATGTTTTTGTAAAACTCGTTATGTCCATTGTTATCATGTTCATTAAGTGTTCTTTGTTTTGTTCTTTGGTGTAATGTATCTCCTAGTTTATGTGCGTGTTCCCAACTATCTCAGTTCTCTGCATATGAATCCCTTCAAGTCTTAAATTCAATAAGGATAATGTTGACTTCAAATTACTGTCTTTAAATGTTCGAGGCATTCGATCTTCCACCAAGAGGAAAGCTCTGTTTTTATGGCTCAACAGGCAAAAGGCGGACATAGTTTTTCTTCAGGAAACATACAGTACGAAAGAAGTAGAAGCTATTTGAAAAACACAATATAAAGATAAGATGTTCTTCTCTCACGGTACAAATCACAGTTGTGGGGTATTGGTGTTAGTAAAAGACGATTTGGAATTCGAATTAAAATCGTCCGTAGTGGACACTGACGGTAGATATATTTTGATTGACGCCACTGTGCAGGGATCAGACTACTTATTAGCAAATATTTATGCACCGAATAGGGTCCAAGAGCAATGCACTTTCTCCAATTATCTGGATTTATTATTAGAAAAGTACTACACAAGGGCTGAACAAAAAATTGCAATAGGTGGAGATTATAATGT
>JAEMWC010001397.1:0-30000 GCA_016490735.1 Pachyseris speciosa | reverse complement strand
GAAGTGGTAGGTTTTCTGAGTTGGTCAGTCCTATAGCTTTCTTCTTGCATGCTAGTAGATCCTGGACCATATTATCTGTCCATTTTATCCTCCCTGGTCTTCCGGCGTGAGACCGACTTGCAGCCTCCGCCGCCATCATCATAAGACAATATCATCAATTATTATTATTATTTATTATTATTATTATTATTATTATTATTATTTATTATTATTATTATTATTATTATTATTATTATTATTATGATGTCCTTTCACGTGAGGAAAAACTGACTTTAGGGGAAAGTCTAAAGAGTCTGAACTTCTTCAGTTTCAAAACAGTAAGTATCCTGGTAATGATGACCTCGCAGTAGAGTTTTATAAAGCCTTTTGGGATACTCTTGGTGAAGTTTGTTGAACGCATGTTGATTGTTTCAATTGTTCATATGATCGAGGTGAATTATCGAACACACAAAAACAAGCAATTATTACCTTGTTAGAAAAGACTACTACTACTACTACTACTACTACTACTACTACTACTACTACAGTCGAGGGTGTTAGCCAACACCGACTCGAGAATCACGGATGGCTGCTCTCCACAAGTCGCTGTTGATCATAAGGGCGCGAATCTCGCCAGTGTTACTGAGTCCAATATCTCTTCTAAGGGTGTCTATGTAAGTGGTTGCTGGTCTTCCCCTGCTGCGAGTAATGATAAGTGAGAAATTTCGAATAGGCGACCGTTTGTATTAATCAACTTAATCATTTGACTCAGTTAACAGACGTTTTTTGGCAAATTACGCTTCATGCTTTCAATTTTGGTCCTTCGTTCATGCAATGGATACATACTTTTTACCAAAATATTGCAAGCAGTGTCCTAAACAATGGTTTCTCTACTGGACTCTTCGATATACAAAGAGGTGCAAGGCAAGGTGACCCGCTCTCCCCTTATTTATTTATTATGGTTCTTGAAGTCAGTTTACCTATCAGTATTTGTGAAAATACAAATATTCAAGGAATCTTAGTGGGTGGGACAGAAATCAAACTGGAAATTTTTGTAGATGATTTAACTCCTTTCTTGACGAATGATCAATCGCTCGATGAAATCCTTGATGTTAAAGCGAAGTTTGGAAAATGCACTCAAATGGCCTTACAATAAACTTTTGCAAAACAGAAATGTTGCTTTTGGGGAATCCTGCTGTTCCTTCTTTTCGACAAACTACTTCTAAAATTAAGATTAAGAAAGCGGTAAAAATTTTAGGGGTATACCTTATGATCAACACCAGGGACGGAAACTAAATTTTGACGAAATAATTGTCTCTATGAAAACCACACTTCGACTTATGAAGTGGAGGCGTAACAATTATCGGTAGAATTCAGATCGTAAAAACCTTTGTAATTCCAATGTTAATGTATCGCGCCGGTTCAATCTGTATAGATAAAGAAGGCCAACAGAATTTTATTTGATTTTATTTGGAAGGGGAAAGATAAAGTGAAAAGATCGTCATTGACCAGTGATATTGAAGATGGTGGGCTCAAAGCCCCGCACTTAGACTCCATCATTAGGACACAAAGAATAATGCGCTGCAAGAAATGTGCCCACGATGAGCCATGCAATTGGATATTTTCTTATCACATTATTTGAAGCCAGTATGCGGCAGATTGATTTTAGTTTGTGATTTTGATGTCAACAAACTACCCATAAATCTTCTCAAGTACTATAACGTTTTACTATGTGTTCTGCAGCTACACAGAAAAATGAATTGGAGCTCCCCCTGACATATGAAGAAATATGTATAATGGTGATTTGGAACAATAAATTTATTTATCTCAACGGCAAATCTGTTTTCAATCGCCAGCTGCCGAGTGGCTGAGAAAGGAATAAGCAGAGTAGGTGATTTGGTAAAGGAAAGGAATCAGCTTGTTTTTAAGTGCAATCTATCCCAAACGGCTTTTTCTCCGCGAGATGCTTTTGACCTTATGATGTTATTTGATGCTATCCCTGCAACGTGGCGACGAACTTTAAAGATGAAAGGGTACTTGGTTAAAAATATTTTTACCCTATATGACCATATACAACTTGTTCTAAAGAATCAACCAGTTCCTATTAAAAAGGCGATTTCTAAAAGTGTTTATGGAGGATTAAAATCTAAACTAACCACTCCGCCAACTGCTCAGTCGAGATACAACGAATTTTTTAAGGACGTCCACCTGGAATGGAGGGAAATCTACAGTTTGCATTTTAGAGTAGCCCTAAAAACATATTCACGAGAGTTTCAATATAGGGTTCTGAATAGGTATCTAGCGACAAAAATATTCTTAAAAAGATTCGTAAAACAAGTTCCTAAGCCTGTTCCTTTTGCGGTGTGACAGATGAATCCCTCGAACACCGTTTGTGACTTGCCATTTTACTACAATTCTGTGGGAGAGACTTAAAATTTGGTGCAACAATCAAGATATTAGGGTTTAGTCATTTTGCTGCTGTCGATATAATATCTGGTGATTGGAAAAGGAAAAATGACTGCATGACTTTTTATTTAATCAGGTTATCAGAATTGCAAAGTAATATATTTATTATTGTAGAAACAATAACTCAAAACCAGTATTTCATGCTCTCTTGGCACGTATTAAGTCAGTTTTTCAGCTAGAATTCAAGGTTGCAAAAGAGAAGAATAAGTTGCGTTCCCACTTATTAAAATGTAGCAACACACCAGCTTTATTACCAAATAATAGTTGAACTTAATTTTCAACATAATCTAATAATACAGGAAAGGTAACATTTACTCAGAATAACTGAAAAGCTAATCGACCTGAGTATAACTAAGTAATGTTTAAGTATAGGAGATAGGTTGGCTCTAAAGCTAGAGAGCAGATCAGTTAATAAGTCAAAAGAAGAAGACAAATAAAAATAACTAAATAAATGAGAATAAATCAATAAATCAATAAATATATACCAGTTGAAAACTCATGAACAGTAAGACTGTAAGATGTCAAACTTTGACTTTTGACTTTGACTTTGTTTTTTTAAAAACGTTTTAAGGGGGAATTGTTTAATGCTTTCAACAAGGTGATTCCAAACTTTTACAGCTGCAAAGCGAAAGTTGAATTTACCATAGTTTGTTTTGATGGCGTTGATGTAATAGGTTGATTTAGAAACAAGCCTGGTATTGTATGAGTATATAGATGCTACTGTTTGAAAAAATTTTCAAAGGAAGATGGAAGAAGATTATAGTAATAGTGATAGATAAGAAGTGCATTGTGAAGGGTAACAAGATCAGTTAATTTAAGAATCTCTAATTACTTAAAAAGAGGCTCAGAGTGTTCATCTGGTTCCGAAAAGGTTATAGTACATATTGCTCTCTTTTAAAGAATTATTGGAGGTCTGAATTATTAGAGTAGAACTATAAGTACTGCCCCAAGTTGATAGACCATAGGTGAGGAAGGGGTGAACACGTGAATAATATAATTGAAGTAATAATTGCTTCTGTTTACATAATATCTAATTTTAGATAGTACTCCAATACCTCTTGAAATCGTCTTGCTCAATTCGTGTAAATATGGTTTCCAGTTCATATTAGAATCAAAAATGAGTCCTAAATATTTAACTCGATTATCCGATTTAACAGACATATTGGAGATACTGAGATTCAACTTATGAGCTATTCTTCTTTGCGGAGAATGGAATACCACAAAGCTAGTTTTTTTCAATATTTGAATATAATTTGTTAGCATATAACCACTGGCTCACCTTTTATAGTTCTACATTTAAGTTGGTTTCTAAATTTAGAATGTTAGGATTATTAACAAACAAGTTTGTATCATCGGCGAAAAGGTGAAATTCTAAGCTATTGGAGCATTTAGGCATATCATTAATATATAAAAGAAAAAGAAGTGGGCCAAGCACAGACCCCTGACTCCACATGAAACAGTTTCGTAATCAGAATCAGTACCAAACAAAGAGATAAACTGTCTTCTGTTACGCAAGTAAGATGCAAACCAATCATTTGCAACACCTCGTATGCCAAAATACTCCAACTTGGTTAACAAAATTTTATGGTCAACAGTATCAAAAGCTTTACATAGATCTAAGAAGATGCCACAAGAGTAAGTGCCGTTATCAATTGATCTTTGTATTTTATCAGTCAAGAGGAGAAGAGCATGGGTGGTGGAATGCTTTGATCTAAAGCCAAATTGACTATTGTGTAGAATTGAAAATTTTTCAAGAAAACTAATAATTCTATTGCACATTAATTTTTCAATTGATTTATAAAATATGGAAAGCAGGGAAATAAGTCTATAGTTGGAGACTAAACAAGAGGACCCTTTTTAGTTGTGAATTGGAACTACTCTGGCGACTTTAAAGTGATCAGGCACCATACCAGTAGAAAAAGACCAATTAAATAGCAGTTGTAGAGGAATTGATAAACCACCTCTTAAAGTCTTAAGAAAGGAGATTGAAATACTAAATGGGCCACAAGCCCTGGTTGAACTTAGAGACAAAATTATATTCTCAATCTCAGTTGAATTAGTAGGTGATAAGAAAACACTAGAAGCCCGGGGATTTATCTACAAAACGGTTAATGTCCTTTGGAACATGCATATAATCAGGTTTGTAATGGTAATAGGACTGAGTGGAGTGCAACTCGGTCTATAATCATAGAGTGATAACAAAATCGGACGACTGCGCAGCGGGAGTCCGATTTGTTTATCACGAGTATGATTACAGATCCAATTGGACGACACAAAGTCTTATTACCAATCAATCATAAGAATTACAATTTCCGAGAAAAGAAGAAGAGCCAGGTTATAAAAGATAGGAAATTTAGCATTAAAAGACTGACAACGGAGACGTAAATTGTTTAAATTTCAAAATAAATGGTGATTGAAACCAAACTTTGAATGTGATTGTTGATTTAAACTAGTACTTTGAATGTGATTGGTTTATTGAACTGTCCGATCAGATAACAAACTGTCCAATAACAAACTGTCCGTTGGCAAGTGAATTAGTGGAAAATAGGAACTTTTTAAACCAATCACAATCGAGGAAATTGTATTTTTTATGATTACTAGAGTAATCTTATACCATTGTTTGTGTGAGTGCCTCTGTTTTGTGGTTGTGTTTGTATGTTTGCGTGTGTTTGGGGTAGGAGGGGTGGAGGAATAGTCCTCGTGTTTGTCGGATGAACGCGTGTTAAAATTCTTTGCACCTTTGTACTTATTTCCACATTGAAAGTTGTCATAAAAAAGTAACAAAATACAAAAAAATGAGGACTTTGCTATGAGCCTGGCATAAGGAAAAAATACAAATTCACATCAAGCATGTGACATGTGACCATCTCTTAAATCGTTCGGCAAAATTACGTTCCTCAAGCGTTTTTTATTTTGAGGACGGTGAATCCTAATCCAAAGTTATTTTACGCGGGCTCCGGCTGTTGTCAAGGGTGCTATCGAAAATCAAGAAATAAAATTGGGGGTAAACGCGCCTTTCAGAGATATAATTAAGTTTCAAGCTGGACTTAGTATTTCGTTAAATAGACAATAAGATAAAAGTAAGGGTTGTGGTTATTCCAACTTATATGGCATTTTTTTGGGAGTTCGAGACAATCCTTTCACTATCCCCTTCGGTAGAAAGTTAAATAATTGCCTCTCTTTTCCTCGTACATTCTGGGAGATCCTAAATTACCGCAAATTTCCGAGCAAGACATATGACTAAAATTGACTGAATAAAAGAGAGCAACTGCATGGCAACTATCAGCAATCACTCACTTTGAAGACAGTTTTAGGTCAATCCAAAGTTCACTTCATACTGCGCATTCTTTTGACAAGCTCTTCACATTGAGTCTGCCACTTGTACTTTTCTTCGTACTTCGCGCGCAGATCTCTGGCCTCCTCCAATCGAACATCTCTGAGATTTTCTTTGGCTCCTCTGATGGCCTTTCCCCACTCCTCGACATCATTAGAATCCACCAGGCGCGTGGATCTATTGGGTACATTCCGGAGAGCATGTCCAAACCCCGATTCATCACTCACAAAGATCGGAAGACCAGCAGACAGGGCTTCGAGAGCGGTGAGGCCAAAACCCTCGGTTCTTGAGGGCATAATGGCAAGATCGGCCTCACAGAGCAAACCAGCTAACTCGTCACGGCTCTCACGATACCCTCGTACAGTAAGCTGATTGGGGGAAATACCAGACTTAACCAATTTGTCTCTCACTTCACTTTCTTTCCCCACCTTCGCCCCCACGAAGACAAGATGGTAATTTTTGTCTTTCAAACTTGCAATTGCTTGAGCAGCAATATCGTAGCCTTTCAATTCAAAATCTTCCGGATCACCGCGGCCAAAGACTAAGACACGGAACTTTCCACCTTCCGCGCTAGCCTGTTTCAGCTTTGAAAACTCAGGAAAAATACCGGGTGTCACATTTATCACGTTTTCACTTTTGGAAAACGGGCGCAGGCTGACTGAGATGGTGTCAGCAAGTTTTGGACCAATGGCTAATACCATGTCAGCTGTCTTCGAGAGTTCTACCTCAACTTTGTGCTTACTCTCACCTTCTGATATCGCTTGTTGACGGTTCTTAAACATGGCAAGTTCTTCACTGTTAGTATGGACCACGTGGACACGTTTGCAATTGCGTTTTGATGCTATGGCTTGTGCTGGTGGTCCTATCTTCTGACCGTGACCCACGACAATGTCGATATCATGATCTTTGCGTGGAAAGGCCAATCCGTTGATGGTATCAAACCCAGGTAACATTTCTGGTGTGGCAAGCTTTATGGTTTGATCCTGAGCTTCTGCTCTTTCCTGTTCGGTGTATTCTGGCACAAGGATGGTTACCGATACATTTGGTTGTTGAGCCAGTCCTTTCGCTAGCTCTCTATTAAGAGTTGACAGGCCACCCTTTGAAGATCCCCATTCGGTCGCCAAAAGAGTTATATTTAAGGTCTTCTCCATTGGAAAATTTGTGCCTCCTCCGTTTGGCTTTTTCTAAAAGAGATGTAAATACCAATCAGCTGTTTGCTATTTATATTTATTTGAACAAAGGGAAGCTGTCATTAGCAGGGTTTTCATTAAGAATTGTAGTAACAGGAGAATAGTGTAAAGTAACAGGAGAATTATCATGAAAGATTATTATAAAAGGGCAAAGCTCTTTCAGGTAGCAAGCTAAATTTAGCAGGAGAATTCTGTGTAGTAGCCGGAGAATTCTCCGATCTTCGATGCCTAATGAACACCCTGCATTAGTCTAACTGTAAAACATTTGGCTCCATCATCATACCATTCAGCTGTTTGCCGTTTATAGTTATTTGAACAAAGGAAAGTTGTCATTAGTCTAACTGTAAAACATTTGCCTCCATCATCATCATCATCGTCATCATCATCATCGTCATCATCCCTAGTCCTCATCCACGCCAAGTGGGCATAGGATATCCTAAGATATTTACATGACCAGCAGAGGCTGTTGGGGGCAGGTAGTCAACCCATCGCCCAGCCTCTACCCAACCCTGAGATGTGTGCGAGGGCAGACCACTGTACCAGGAACCACCTTACCTACTCTTTTCGATCAGTGTGTGGGTTCTTTTACGTCCCCTTCCAGTTTAAGTATTTTTTCGATCAACGCACCGTAGAGGAACCAAGGTCTGAAACGCTACACCGCCTAGCTGAACTAGTTTTAACACTTAAGTGTTTTTCATTCGCTGATAATAATTACAAACAAATTAATGATGTAGCGATGGACTCAAAAAAGGGAACCTAGCTACGCCAATCTTTTTGTAGGTTACGTCGAAGACCAATTCTTCAATCAGTACAAAGGCCCTAGACCTGAACTCTACGGTCGCTACATTGACTGCATTGGTGCAATTTCATCTAGCAAGGGGGAAATCAATCAATTTATAACCTCCGTTAATTCCTTTCATCCGGATCCAAAATATACCTGGGAAATTTCGGAAACTTCGCTGGCTTTTCTAGATATCAAAGTTTCTATCAGTGGCAACGGTTTATGTACCAGTGTGCACTACAAACCCACCGATTCTCACAGTTATTTGTTGTATTCATCTTCACATCCATCTCATATCAAAAACACTATTCATTATTCTCAATTTCGTAGACTTCGACGTCTATGTAGTGATGACTCTGATTATTCCAACAAATTAGAGGAAATGTGCCAGTTTTTCGAGAAACGCGGCTATCCTGATTCTGTGGTTCAATCGGACCATCACCGCGCCCAGGAAATTGATCAACAGTCAGCACCACAGACGTCACAAAAGGAAACGAATGACAGAATTCCATTCACCCTTGTTTCGTTCAACGCTTTTAGTCACACAAATCGATCTTACACGAGTACACAGAACCACGTGATCTACAGAGAATATATTAGCGGATCAGACATACATTAGCTAGCATGCATTAGTCACGTAACATCCCCCTTCCTTTGAGGTAAAGACAACAACTTTGAACCGAGATCACAATTCTTATAATCAGAGAATCAATGTTCGATAATCAATGTCCTAGTGATAATCACTCGTCAAGTCCGGTTTCTAGCAAAAGTTCAGAGTCCCTTTATCCTAGCGCAAATAGGCCTTAAGATATGCAGGTTCTCTGATGGTTCTCTTGGGACGTTCTGAGTCAACAGCCAGTGTTGTTTACTGTTCACTGGGTTGCTGTTTGGCCCCAGGTGTCTCGGGTGGCCTGTTAGGCTCAGCTAGGGACGGTTCCTTGTCCCTGTTTGGGGTGACTGCTGGTGTTTGGGCAGGAGTTAGATCTTGGGACCTCTGTGAGGTAGGCTGCTCTCTGAGGTCCACCCTGTTCCGTCGGTAGGTCCCACTCTCAGACTCAACTTCATAGGATCGTTCATCATGTCATTTAGTCATCGTTATACCTTCTGTCCAAATCGAAATGGTCTCATCCTTACCACATCTCCTTCCTCTAAGGGGGAAAGGTCTCGGGCCCCCTTGTTGTGGTACATGGCTTGCCGCGCTTGTCTTGCCTGGGTTTTCTTCTTTACTGTTTCGGTTTGTACAGACTGCGGCTTTAAGAGCTCTTTGGTCGCTGGGAGTTGTGTCTTACAACGTCGGCCTAGCAACCGTCGGACAGGGCTGGTTCCCATCGACTCAGTGGGAGTGTTCCGTTGTGCTAGGACTGCAAGGTATAGGTCTCCTTTGGTGTCTTTGGCCTTTCGCAGAAGGCGTTTCGCCTCTTTAACAGCTGCTTCTGCCTTGCCGTTCGTCTGCTAATGTCTAGGACTCCCCGGTCGGTGCTCAAAACCCCATTCGCTGGCAAAGGTGGTGAATTTCTCGCAAGCAAACTGTGGACCATTGTCACTAATTACGACGTCTGGGATCCCTTGTCTCGCAAAGTGACATTTCAGTTTCTTTATGACTGTGCTCGCTTTTGTGTTGGGAAGATGGTCGATTTCCCAGAAACTTGCGAAATAGTCAACAACGATTAGGTAGTCTTGGCCATCAATGGTGTACAAATCTGTACCAATCTTCTCCCATGGGCGTTCTGCAATTTCATGGCTCATCAAGGACTCTTTCTGTTGTCTCGCCTCATATTTGCTACACGTCTCGCATTGTGAAGTGTACTCCTTCAGTTCCGCAGCCATGCCGGGCCAGTGCATGCACTCCCTGGCTCTCCTCAAACAGCCATTTACGCCTATGTGTGAGCTGTGAAGACGATCTTTCATCTTTGGCCGCATCCGCTTTGGGATGAGTAGTTGCTCTCCTTTGAAAACAAGACCGTCATAAACGCTCATTTCATCCCTGAAACTGAAGTAGGGGGCCAGGACAGCTGGTAGTTCCTGCTTTTCTTCTGGCCAGCCATTCTGGATTACTTCCTTCAACTTCTGCAAGACCTCATCATCACGGGTGCTGCTCCTCAGCTCCTCAGCTCCTCAGCTCAAGTCTTTCGTCAGTCATCGGCAGTAGTTGGACTGCATTCACACGTTCAAACTCTCCTTGGGAATTCTCAGTGGTTGGTAGAAATGCCCTACTGAGGGAATCGGCAAGGTACATCTCTGGACCTGGCTTGTAAATGATGGACACGTCATACTTCTGCACTTTCAACAGCATCCCTTGTAGCCTCTTTGGCGCGCTTCGTAGTGGTTTATTGGAGATGGCTGCTAGCGGCCTGTGGTCACTCTGGACTGTTGTTGGGCGACCATAGACGTACTGATCGAATTTCTGAAGCGCAAACACTACTGCTAGCATCTCCTTTTCTATCTGTGCATATCAAGTTTCTGGCTCTGTCAAGGCACGGCTCGCAAACGCTATGGGTTACCCATTCTGCATGATGGCGGCCCAAGTCCCTTGTCACTGGCGTCACACTGTACGGTGAGTTCCTCCTCAGGGTTGTAATACTTCATCAAAGGTGCCTGTGTCACCAGTTCTTTGACCTTCTCGAATGCTGCATCATGCTCATATTGCCACTGCCATGGTACTTCCTTACGTGTCAACTGCTGTATGGGTTCTAACACCTCTGCCAGGCGGGGCAGGAATTTTGCAAGATAGTGCACGAACCCACAGAATCGCCTTACGGCCTTGACATTATCGGGCTTCGGCATGTTGTGTACAGCCTCGACCTTCTCTGGGTCGGGTTTCAGACCATTTGCTGTGACTAGGTGTCCCATGTACGGGATCTCTTTACGCAGCAGCTTTAGCTTCTTGTTGTTGAGCTTCACTCCTCTCTCTCTGCACCGCTGTAAGAACTGTCGTAGCTTTGTGTTGTGATCAGCGGTCGCCTCTTCTTCAGTTTTTCCTACTCCATAGATGACCATGTCATCGTGCACTGTCAGCAGACCATCAAGTCTATCCAGTGCCTGGTTCAGCCTCTTCTGGAAAATTTCACTGGCTACGCTGACTCCAAATGGAAGTCGTTTCCACCGGTATCTCCCGTAGGATGTGTCGAAGGTTGTCAACTTGCTCGACTCATCATCTAGTTGCACATGCCAGTAGCCATTTCTGGCGTCTATTTTGGTGAAGACTTTTCCCTGTGCGAGGCTTGGAAGTACATCATCTATCACAGGTAGGGGGTATCTCTCCCTCTTTAGTGCTCTCTTCAGTTGTTGAGGGTCCAAGCAAAGTCTCAGATCCCCGGATTCCTTTGTTGCAACACCTAGGTTACTCACCCAGTCAGTGGGCTCATCAACAGGCATTAACACACCAATGTCTGTCAGTCTATCGAGCTCAACTTTGAGCTTTGGCTTGATCGCGAATCGCACTCTTCTCGTTGGTGCGATGTTGGGAGGCACGGAGGGGTCAACGTCGAGGTGCTGTAGTCCTTCAAGTGTCCCCAGATCACCTTCAAATACGTCACTGTATTCTTCAATAATTTCTTGGGCTGTCTGTGCCTTGGTACTTGCTGCTTTCGCTGCGGCGATTTTTTCGAAGTTCTCTTCGTGTACTTCAATAAGGCCCATCTACTGTATTACTGTTGCACCTAGCAGTGGGGTCAAATTCTCCTTGACAACAATGAACTCAACTGAGTATTTCTTTCGATTTCTAGGATTGCGGATGGTCACGCGACAGATTCCTTCCGGTTTAAGTTCAGGCTTATTCCACATTTGCAAAACGCGTTTCGTCGGCTTGACATCTTCTTTGTTGACGTATTTGCTTCGCAGAACATTTACGGTCGCGCCGCAATCAATATGGAACTTAATGGGTTTTTCATTGATGAGCATCTGTGCGTAAATTTCACGATCCGAGACGCTGTTGACAGTTCCTGTCATTTCTGGCTTTGAGGTCACACAATAGAGGAATTCTTCCTCGCTAGTTGCGCCTTCCTCAACTTCGACATTGTGTGTCTTTTCTCTGGAGTAGTATAGTACTTGGGGCTCCTAGCGCATTTTCACAACAACGCATTTTCCATATGAAAAATGCGCCGTTTTCACAACAACGCATTTTCCAATTTTGCGCCGTAAAATTTGACAGCGCATTTTTCCCAAGGTCAAGGTCAAATTTTCCAAATCTAAAATTAGCGTTTTCTCCCAGAATACTTCAATATTTTAGGCATCAGGATGATGAATGAAAGAATTGAGTAGTATTCGTCGAGAAACGGCTGATTTCAATATTCTAAGCGGAATGAGCATATTTGAGTAGTATTCGTCGAGAAACGGCTAATTTCAACATTCTAAGCGATAATTAGTATATATGAGCAGTATTCAGGTAGAACGGCATTTTCCCATTTTCCAAGGTCAAGATTATCTATTTAAGTACTTTATGATATAAAAAACACTTAAAGACATATCGCTATAAGTCAAATGGAGAATGACGAAAGAAAGAAATCTCCGGGCCTTGGAAAAGCCCTCTCAAATCAGGTCAGGTAGCCAGATGGTAAATGATTTTTGTAATCCAGATATTCACGAATATTTTGTTGAAGTAGAAAATATCTAATATGTCCTTTATGTGATCAGAAGATAGCAGAACATAGTGTCAAAAATGAACCATGTTGTGATAATCAGAAAATGATTAATGACAATGGTGAAAATGTTTGTACAAATTGTGGTTCAGTCTATGGTTATGATTATTGTAAGGAGTACGTTGACTTTCATAATAATATGTATAAAATAAAGCGGAAATCTATATATCATCGGAAGTACCATATTGAAAATGTGATAAATGGTATATGTTGCAAGAATAGATTTCAAATTTCAGTAAAAGATAAGGGTAAAATATTAAGAATATTCAAGGAGATAGACACTATCATCCCTTCGGTGAATAAGAATCGTAAAAGAATGATAAACACCAAATTCATTCTGAAACAATTGTTTATGATGATGGATCTGCCTTATGAGTATATCATATTAACCAACTCAAAGAAAACACTGAATTTTATAATCAATATTGGGTTGAGATTCTATTGTTAATATTTGATAAGATTATTCGTATTATCAAACAGTGAATTTTTCATCATATTTCAGTAGGTACTTATCAATAATTGGACTATTATCAACAACATAATCGTCTATGTTCTTCATTGTATTGTGTATGCTGGAATTATCAAAATTACCGCTTCTCATGGTTTCTTTTATTGTATTGAGAAGATGCTGGTAGCTTTGATAAGCATATGTACAATTCTGTATTTTCATGTCAAGGTTCTTGTGTTTCATCCAACCTTGTATTAAAAGTGATACTGTACTGATGGCAACTAAACTAACACCACCAGTCGAAATACTTGCGGCAAGACCGCCAGTTGCAAATATAATGGATGCTGAATTCCCCAGTAATTTCCATTTTTTGAACCTTTTAACAGCCTGTTTATGAGCCCAACACTTTCTGTGATATGTGTGGTAATAGGCTTTTAATTCATTTACCTGATCTTCTGTTAATTCACCTGAAATATGGTTCCAGCTGAATATGCTTTTTCGCTCTTTCATACAATATGCTTATATAACGATTCTATTCAACACACAGTACCACAAACCAGACAATTGCCCACTTAGAGGTGATAACTTACTAATTTTAGTCGTCAAGAAAGACGGTAGAGCATAAGAATATCCTCTATCAAGTGCATGTTTGACATAAAACCTACCGAAGGCATCGTGTAATATACCATGTGTCTGTAATGTATCAATCCAACCAAGAGTATGCTCCAAAAAATGTGTTAAGCAGCCCTCACCGGGACCGATTAATCCAATGCCTATATGCTCCTGGATAATGTCTCTCACTTCAATATATTTGTTAAAATGTTTGTGATGCAAATACTGGTAAACCAAAGCTGATTTCAAAATCCTCTTGTCAACACCAGGGTTTTTCCGCTCGGCATCCCGAGTAAACCATCTCACATATCTAATTATTTTGTTCATTTATATTATATCGTTGGATTAAAATTTGATGATGATCTGAAATTGTTTTTTCGTCTAATATAGAATCCAAGTACACACAGAAAAAAATAACACTACCGTCAAGAGGTGCGATGGAGCTAGGATCCAAATCACCAAAAGTCATTTGCCGACTACCACTTCTGTTAGCCGCTGTAAAACTTCCAATATGTTTTTTATTCCAATAGATTTTACTTGTGTTTGTTTTTGGAGAAGATAAATTATCCCAGTGAACAGACAAGCAGTGCCAAACATTTATTTGACCCAAATCATTTGAGGAATAATCAGATATCTTTCTGAAGTTCTGTATAGATGCTGCTGGACCAAAATATACACAATTTGATTGATCAACACCACTTATAACTAAATTTGAACCATTGTAATAGCTGACAAACTTATCATAACCTCTATTATCATGACCAAAAAGCCCATTTTTCCATGGACTTCCACCTGTATTTGAATTTAATTTATAAACAATGAAGATATTAACAGCATTATTATTTAAATTGATTTGACTTATCATTCTCTGTGATCCATTAAAGTCTAAATAATAACGTCCATTATGTTTCTCAGCCTTGGTACAAACAGTGGGTCTTATGTTCAAAGTCGGTTGCGTTGCATTATTTTCTTCATTCGAGAGATCGTACAATGTTTCAACTTTTCTGTCTGCATTCATATCTAGAAAATTATTATTCGCTCTGTCGATTTGATAAGTACATTTAGAGTATAACCTGATAAATTCAGAAACCCATAAATCCAAAAAACTATCTCTGACAATATCTGAAACTTGTGATTTGATTACAACATGATCAGAATCATTGCCTGCTTTTACATTAGTCAAATGTTTGTTTCCAAGATCATAGTGACCATCTTGTGTTAATGTAAAACCATTTCCATTATCACCTTTAGGACCAATTGCACCAGTATCGCTTTATCACCTTTATTATCTTGATTTTGTGGAGAATTAAAAACTCCCATATAATATTATTTTAGATTAATTCATGAAGACTATTGTACTAGTTAATAATAAATTCAAGCAAAAAGGACAAATCAAAAGCATTTGAATTGGGGTGTGAATAGTCAATGTAAAAGAAGCCATTATATAATTGTAGATTAATATCGACAGTTGTGATATTAGGAGTATTACTAATTGTATAGCGCTTTGTTATTGACCTACTTGCTTGTCCATCTCTTTTATTTATGAACACAAGTATTCCAGTTCCAGCGTTTTGAATAATGTGTAAACGTTTGAAATAAAAATTGTTTAAAACAACCATCTGTTTTCCCCCATCAATTAAGACAGTTTTCAACACATTCGAGTCATGGTTTTGTTTGACTTCAACGAAGGCATTTATATAAATTGTTTGACCAATTATTCTATTCCCATTCAAATCTAGATCACCTCCTAATTTCGGCCTGTAAAGAGCAAATCCACCCAAATCGAAAGCTGTTTCCATAATTACACCTGTAACGCTTGAACGAAATAGATTCAAACTATTATTATGAATTCTATAGCCATTCAGATTTAAATCACCACCAAGTTTAGCCTCTTTTATTAGAAACGTGTTCATATTAATATCATTTAGCATTGTCAATTCACCGTTTTGACCATCGAATAAGTTTGATGAATTATCAATCAAGGCATGTCCATTCAAATCTAAATCAGTTTGTAATTGTATTTTTTCATTCACGATTTTATAAGCTTCTGCGAAGTCGTAAACACTTGATGGAACGTCTACAGCTTCAAAATCAATACCATATGCAACACAATGAACTTTGTACTTATTTGGATAAGTTGGATTAGCATTAATATGAATAGTACAATATAAATATTCAGGTGGTGAACTTGCTGATGGTTTTTCAATCCATAATAAATATCTCGAATGATCTTCATTTCTGTTATCAAATTTTCTCCCTACAGTTTTATGAATTGTAATTCCACCAGTTGCACTGAATGTTACACTACTAAGATTCATTCCTTCATAATCAGGAAATAGCCATTCAAGAATGAAAGTGTATTTTCCATCTTTTATTGTGTACATATTAAATCCAATTCTAGCTCTGTAAATATGATTAGCTTCTTTATTCAAGTCTATATCAATAACCTTTTTTAAAATCAAATGCGGTGAACGAGGTAAATTGACATATCCATTAACTGTCAAGCCATATTCAGTGCTAATTTCATTGATATCATTCATCAAATATTTGAAAGCATTCTTTGGATGAGAAGCAGATGAAATATGACTTTTTTCTAATTGATCTAAATTTACGGCATCGGTTTTATTTGTTCCTTCTTTTAAGTCAATGATTTTATGCCCTCCAAGTTTCATATCCGCTGCCATCGCATTTGTTCCATTCAATAATAAAGTGTTCGCTCTAATAGCTATTCCAGCTTGATTTAAAACTCTAAAGTTCACTGCATCAGTTTCATTCACCACGTCCGCTAAATTAGTCACTCTATTTCCACCCATCGACAAATCGCCATACATTGCAGTCGAACCGTCTCGTCGGAGAAAATATTCGTCAGTATAAAGTTTTGTCACCGCATCGTCTGCGTTGACAGGTGGAGCAAGATCAGTAATGGCATTGTTGTTCATATTCAGATTTTGTTGTGCAATCGCATCGAGTTTGGTTTGCAACCTCTGGTCCACATAACTTTTGTTTACAGCGTCTTGTGGGTTTGAGGGGTTATCCTGCAGGTTGAGGATTTTGTTTAATTTCATGTCAACATTACTACCAAACGCAACATGACCGTTTTCAATTTCATAAGCTGGGTCATGAACAAAGTAAGACAAATTGGTATGATAGCCATAGGCCCCATAAACGATGATATGTGTTTTGGTGTTAGACGCAGGAGCTGTGCTGGAAAGTTCCACCTGTATTGCCGCTTGACCACCACTGGTTTTTTCGATTCGGAAAAGCTTCTTCATATAACCATCAACGTGTGGGGTTTTGAGAAAAGGTTTTTGAAACGGCTGTCCCGCATCTCGTATATTTAAAGTTGGAAGGGTTAAATCGACTGTTGCACTTCTTGGGTCTGATGGTGAGTAAAACTCAACAACAAAAGTGTACTGACTGTTTCTCAAAGATGTCACATTAAAACGAATTTTGGATGTAAAGTTACCACTATGTGAAATGATAAAAGACAATGAGGACTTGTTTATGTGGTATGGTGATCTATCAAAATTCTCAATTTGAAGGTTTGTTGCATCACTGACTGCAGAAGACTTGGATATGTCTTTTAACAGAAAAGCGAATGGGTTGCGTTGGGTACCAGATGCTGATAAAATAAGGTCATCAACATACTTTTTGTTGGCAGAATCTTTATCAGAGTTTGGAGCCCCAACATTTGTTATTTTATTGTCATCCATGTCCAGATCACCAGTCATTGCAACACTTCCGTCTTTTTTAAGAAATGGTGAAACATCAATGCCAGTAATTCCAGCAATTTCAGTATCAACATACCCCTTTGTGGCTGAATCATTGTTTGCTGTTGGCGCTGCTACATTAGTCAATTTATTACCTCCAAGATTCAAATCAGAAGTCATTGCAACGCTTCCATCTTTTTTCACAAAGTTAGAATTAACATATGCTGTATCCGCTTTATTTGACACCAGATATGCGGCAGCATCATCAACGTATTTTCTAGTTGCGCAGTCTTGTGGAAGTATAGGGCGTCCAACATTGACTATTCTATGAAAACTCATTTTAAGCTCACGATCAAATACAATTCTTCCTTCTTCTATTTCAAAAGCTGGGTCGTGAATATGTGATAAAATGATATTAGAAAATCCATAAACACCATAAACTATGACATGATGTTTTTTATTATTTTGTAAATATGGTGAAATCAACAATAACTCCATTGATGTGGAACCATGACTTGTTTTTTCAAGGAAGAATATTCTTTTGAGATAACCATCAACAAGATGAGTCTTTGGAAATGCTCTTTTTATTGAATCCTTTCTTTCAATTAAATTAGATGACAGATTGTCGTCATCGACTGTTGCATTATTTGGGCTACCATCAGTATAAAACTCAACAACTAAAGTGTACTTTGAAACTTCCAATTGTGTCAGATCAAAACGAAGAACAGTTGTAAGACCAGCAGTAGGAATAACAAAAGACAAGGCTATTTTATTAAATGAGTAAGGGCTTTTGTCAAAATCTTCCAATTGCAGATTATTCGCATTTCTAAGAATAGTTGTTTTTGATGTATCTTCAAGAAGAAATTTGAATGGATTAACACGTGTTCCTTCAATTGATAAAACAGCATCATTAACATATCCCAAGTTAGCAGAATCATAATGATTTACTGGATCACCAACATATGTCAAACGTTTATTTTCAATGTCATAATTACCATCTTGTGTTAATCTAAATCCATCACCTTTGGGACCAACGGCTCCAGTAGCTCCTTTGGGACCAATTGCACCTGTATTACCTTTTGGACCTCTATCACCTTTTTCACCTTTGGGACCAATTGGACCAGCTGGGCCTCTTTCACCAGTACCAGTTTCTGTTTTATCTTGATTTATTTGAGCATTAAAAACTCCCATTATATCATCTTGTTAGATTAATTTTTCGATTCTTTCTGTTTTTGGATTCTCCTGTTTTTCAACATTTTGGAAATTATTGATTGCCATATAATATTAGATTAGATTAAACAGCACCATAAAAATTTCTCTTGATTGTTTTCATCGGCTTGTCAACATAACAGAAGGAATATGGTTTTTTGGTTGCTTCAATGTATTTCTTCTTGTCGATTCCAAGCTCCTGCGCAATCAAGTTCCTTTCTCTTGAGGATGGGAAATCATAAAGGCAGAAGTGACTGCAATTGAGTCTGATTGATTTTGGACAGCCATAGAATGATTGTGTGAGATATATGACTGAACAGTTTTTGTGTCTCCCTTGAATGAAATAGCTTATGATTTGATCTTGTTTTTTATCAGTCACAAAATCATCAAAAACAACCAATCGCTGCAAATCTGTGTCTTTTATTTGTTCAACTGGCAATATCTCTTCTTGACTGCAAACCAAGGCAGGATATCCAATGTGACTGCTTATTTCATCCATTACTTTCCGAAGATATTGATATTTGTCTTGATCTAAATTTTTTGCATAAAGATGTATCTGATCATAATAAACCAATGGTTCCATAATCAGATGCATGAACAATGTTGTCTTTCCAGATCCAGAATTACCAGCCAATAACATTCTAAATGTATCTTTTGGCATATACGGATACAACTGTCTGAATGAATTCTTTAAACCCTGAATATCATAATTAGGGATTTCCATATGTAAATAGTTTAGATTAGTCTAACACAATTGTATATGGATATAGAACGAATGAAAAGGCTTCTTAAAAGTGGAATTGAAGCTGGAAACAAAATAAGAGAAGTTCGTGATGTTATCAAGACTTATGAATACGGAAAACAAGATGCATATGATACAACATCAGAATTGCTGAAACCCTCTATTGATGTCCAGAAGAGTGTCGACGAAAAACAGGATGAAGTTATTAAACAGTTGAAAAAGAATCAACAGGCTTTGACGAAAGGACTTGATGATGTTATTGAAGCTAATAGAAGAGCTATTACAATGGGAACGGAACTTCCTGGAGCCATTGAAGCACCTGAAGAAGCACCTAAAAAAGAGGATCGGAAAATAAGCTTTTTAGATGTCGATAACAATTTCAATAGAGATGATAGAATCATATTAAAAAATCACAATCTTTTGAAACCATTCGATTAACTCAAGTCAGCCTAAAAAAACTTGACGAGGAAAGGGAAAAAGCTTTATTTTTAGGTCGTAGTTTAGCAGGAAAGAAAAAAAGAAAAGATTTTAGTGAAAATTATAAAGAATCTATAGGCAGAGAAATACAAACTTTGAAGAAATACAGAGAAACGATTGATGATATATTAACTTCTTACAAATACAAAACAGGGAAAGGAATGGATTCAAGAGGCGCATTTTTAGGTGACATGCTTTCAAGACTACAGTTGCTTGGTGGATCTATTTCAGCCGGCAACAACAGCATGGGTGTAAGAAATGAATTCACAAAAATATTGCATACATTAAACAGACTGGGAATCCTGCAAACTGGTGAGCTAAATAAAATAATGATGAAATATCTAATGTAAAAGTATATGACAGAAATTTCATTACGATTCAACAGTAAAAATAGAGACAAAATTGGTGTCAGCAAGAGTCATGATTTTGAAAAAAGATTCAATACACCTCTTAAATTAACGAATGATTTGAAATATGAAATGGCTGTGAATGTTATCAATATGACATACAGTTGGTACAATATCAGAGATATTTATGAGAATAATAAAATAAAATACAGTATTGATGGAGGTGCAAACTGGTTCACAGTGACATTTGTCAATGGTATGTATTCATATGACGATATCGATGATTACATTCATAAATTCATGGAAAAAAAAACCAAAGACTTAATCCAGATGAAACAGATGAAAAAAAATACAAGTATGGTATTAACATTTTTTTTTTTGTCAACATATCGCATTTTAATCGAACTTAAAGAAAACTATCGAGTGGATCTGAGAAATCAGAATTTCAGAAAACTTATCGGTTTCGATTCAAAATTAGTTCCAGCCACAGAATATGGAACAAATCTACCTGATATCACAAGAAGTGTAGATGAAATTTATATCAATTGTGATTTGGTGACAGATAGCATTGTTGATGGAAATAGCACAAATACAATCGCTGTTATTCCTGTCACAGATCTCGTTAGAAGTTTACCTTTCACTTACAAACCTCGTTTTCTTTCATGGAATCCTGTCTCAACACATATAATCAGCTCAATACGTTTTTATGTCACAGACTCTTCTAGAGCTCCAGTCGATTTAAATGGGATAGATTGGTATATTGAGTTGTTCTTGAGAGAGACAGAATTATAAAACCTAATAGTATATGAAACGGTTTGAGTTTAAAAAAATATGAACAATATGGTGAAGGTATTGTGACTGATATAATCAAAACAGCTGGAAAAAAAGCAGCCAAAACAATTGGTGAGCATGCTGGCAAAAAAGCTGGCGATAAAATCATAGAACTTTTGAAAAAGAGAAAGAGTGGAACTGAGAGTGTGAGCCAAACTGGTGGTTTAATCAAAAGAAAGAGAGGCCGACCGCGTAAAATAACTTTTATCTAACACAATAATATATGTCAAACTATCGTGACTCAAAATATATCGAAAGATATGAAGATGTAGTGTTCGAACTAGAGACAGCACTTAATACTGTAATAGCAAACAATGCTCATCAGAGTGAAACAGGCTACCGTTTCATTGTTGATAACAGTGGAGAGACTACACCATTTGACTGGTATAATGCCCGTTTTAATGTCGATTTCATTGTGAAAAAGCTTGCAGATGGAGCTAACATAGCTGCTGACGATCATAATGGTATGTTAATTCAGCTCATGCTCTTATTAAAACCATTAATGTAAAAATGAATGGTCTTGATGTTTATGAATGCAGAGATGCCAACCAAGCCACAAATATTAAGTCATTGCTTGAGTATTCACAGGGTTATGCTGTAAGTCAGGGAACCAATGAGTTCTTCTATCTTGACACAAGTAGGAATGCTGAAGAAAGAGCGAATCAGGCTGCTTATAATAAAGGTTTCGCAGATCGTAAAGCACTGTTGAATGGTGCAAACGGTAAAGTAAATGTAGAGATAGCATTGAACAGATACGGTTTTTTCAAGAGCTTTTGGGATGAACTAATGCCTAACTCAAAAATAGAGGTGAAATTGACACGTGAGAGTGATGCCAATTTGATTGGCAAGCTGCTGATGATTGCCGTGTGGTACTAACTAAATTCCAGCTAATAGTCCCTCGCATTGTTTTCAATTCTGCGGGAAAGTCCTTATACATGAGCAAGTATCTTGACAACAGAAAGTGGACTTACATGAGAGAAATGGTTGAGAGAGGCAATTCAACAAGACAGCAGACTGCCAATTTCCGTATTTCCACATCAATAAACAAACCCAGACATGTCTTTGTATTCATCATCAATGATGCCAGTGATTCTGATCAGACAGCCAATAAATTTCTCTATGACACATTTGCTGTTTGGTGATGACAAAACTTTGACTGATTGTTATCTTGAAGTTGGCAATGGAAATGATTATCCAGAGGTTCATTATAAACCATCAACAGAACCAACAAGAGTATTTAGAGATGTTTTGAAATATGTTCAAGCTGTAAATGATTTCAGTGATAGTACCCTTCTTAACAGGAGCAATTTCGGTACAATATTCCCTTTCATTTATTTTGATTTGACGAAACAGAAACAGGATATCAAAGATGGAATGACAAAACTGACTTTCAAATACACTTTGAGTGCTGCAGCAGATAATGATTACAGTGTGTATGCATTGGTTCTCTATGAGCAGGATATTGAGATGAGAAAGACTGATGGAAAATTAATTCTGAGATCTATGTAAATTAAATAAATAATTAAATAAATAATTAAATAAAACAATTAAATAATTAAATTAAATGATTGTTTGTATTAAATACAATTTAGTATAAACATATATTATATGACTACTTATCATCCTCATGGAGTAAGACTTTCAAACAGTCAGAAGCAAAGGCTTGCAAAAGCTATACAAACAAATTCACCGGTAACATTGAGACTCGCACATGGAGATCTCACTGGAGGTGATCAAATGATGTTGACAAAAACACAGATAAAAAATTAGCCAAATCACAGAGAAATGGAACAGGTGCTGATGTAAAGATATCCAAAGCACAGATCAGAAAATCAGTCCAAGAAGGAGGTTCTCTTTGGTCCAGTCTTTTTTCACTTGGAACAAGACTATTGCCTTATGCAGGTAAAGCAGTAGCTAAAGCGGCTCCAGCATTGGCTACAGGTGCTCTTTCTTCATTAGCAAGTCTCGGCATTGATAAACTATTTGGAAAGAAACAAAAAGGAGGATTTCTTATTCCTAATGCCAATTTATCCCAATTATTTAATGTAGGAAATTTATTGAATACGAGACAGATGGCTGATGTTATCCAAAAAATGCAGTATGGTGGAGACGTTGTTATAAAACCAACAAAAGCGCAGACTGGAAAGGGTATTGGAACAATACTCGCCAGCATTGGAATTCCTTTGGCTATAGAAGCAATCAGAAAATTAACTGGAAAAGGTTTGCATGTTGAAAGCAGCCGTCCAAGACGGTCAATACCTGTTCATGTTCCAGATGACATTGTACCCAGAAAGAAAGGTGGGAAACATGCTATGATTCCATGGCAATCACCTCCTGTTTTTGGTACATGGAATAACCCAATCGGTTATGGAATGAAAAAAAAACCAAAGGAAAAGGACTTCTACTAGGCAAAAACAGTCCATTCAATTCAATCCCCATACTAGGAACCATTTTGTAAACAAACCCTTATCCAACTTTGATTTAATCAATTGGGTTAAACAACTTGGAATAAAACATTTTAGAGGAGTATTTTCAAGAGACAATCTTCCTAGACAAATAAAAAGAATGAATGTGGGATAGTCAATCTCGACAGTAAGATTGGACCTGGTACTCACTGGGTATGTTATCGAATTGGTGATAGATACTGTGAATACTTTGACTCATTTGGTTTAATGATGCCAACAGAAGTACAGAAATACATGGCTACAAGTGGAAAACAACTTGAATACTCTGGAGATGAGATACAAGAAAGAGATTCAGTCTTGTGTGGATATTGGTGTTTGTACTATCTTCTTGAGAGACAAAAAGGCAGATCCATCTTAATACAATACATAATGCAAAATTCAATCCCACAGACACAAGAGTCAATCATAGATTCATAATCAATTATTTCAAAAATATGTAATGTATATGTATGTCTGTTAAGTTAAACAAAAACAGTGGGATAATAAAAGTCGGCAAATATTACGCGTGCTATAATGGAAAGAATACTTTGATCCATCAGGACAGGAGATACCTGCTCAAATGGAGAAAAAGAATTGTTTCAATGAATCAATGCGTATTAGAGATCCGTTATTGAGTAAACAATGGTGTTTGTACTACCTTTTAGAACGTCAGGAAGGTACTATGATATTAACAATATTATTTGATGATAAAAGATTTAATAAATTTCTATCTAACATAAAAGTATGATAGAATTCGAAATAATTGATGATGTTAATATATTTGTTATATAGTTGTCAATAGATTGATTGGTTTGCGAGTTGTAATCAAATGCACTTTGGATAATATAACAGTATTCTATGACAAACTTAGTGGAAATGTATGTCGATTTAACTACTAGACAAAGAAAATATCTAACCAATATGTATAATGGTAAAATCATATTGTGTTAAACAGAAGAAAGTCACTGAATGTGTACCAGGAAGTGAAAGATATCAAAAGACTAAAAATGGTCGAACTGTGATGAAATGTACTTGTGCTGAATGTGGAATCACAAAGACTAAATTTGTCAGAAATCGGGGAAACTGAATAGCCCGTCTGAAGGGGCGGGCATACTAGATTCAGCCGCAGATATGGCGCTAACAGGATTCTTAGAACATGGAGTCCCTTATTTAGCAAAGAAAGGTGTTGAAATGGGAAGATATTATGCTTCTGAAGCAATGAGAAATCCAAAGCTGCAAAAGAAATTAATTGACAAAGGACTTTCCCTCGCAAACCTGCAATCACAAAGGTTGGGTCAGAAGCTTTGAAACAACTCTCAACAAAAGTGAGACCAAATATTCGTTACAAAACAGATATCAAAGGATTAGATTATGGCGGTGCTATTGACATTCATAAGGTTATTGGCAAGCTTCCTAAACCGAAAAGTGGATGGACACCGGAAAGTATAAATACATGGGACCTTATAATCCCTTGATAAACAGTTAGAGTATGATAAAAACACAGGTGAGGTCTTGAAATGGAATGTACAACCTTACAATAAAGTGATGAAATAGCAGCTTATCATGATATTTGTTATGATATGGGAAAAAATAAAGGTGATTGTGATAGAACAATGGTCGAGTCACTAGATCAAATACCATATGGTGAGATGCCAAAATGGGGTCAAACAGCTAGATTCTTAATTGACAAAAACAGAAACTTGGTCTTGGTGTTTCAAAAAACGGAAAAAGCCGTCGAGTGAAGAAAACTGGCAAGAAAAACTAGCTGATGAATTACATGCACCCATAAAACGAAATTTCACTCGGCGGCGTGTGATTGTAAATAAAATTGATGAAATATGGGCAAGTGATCTAGTTGAAATGCAACAGTTCAGTAAATGGAATAAAGGTTATCGATATCTTCTTATGGTTATTGATGTCTTCAGCAAATATGGTTGGATTGTCCCATTGAAGGATAAGAAAGGTGAATCTGTCACTGAAGCATTCAAAAAAATATTCAAGGAAGGCAGAAAACCACAGTATTTATGGGTCGACAAGGGAAAAGAGTTTTACAACAAACACTTGAAGGACTTGCTAGAGAAACATAGTGTACAGATGTACTCAACTGAGAATGAAGAGAAATCATCAGTAGTTGAAAGATGGAATAGGACAATTAAATCCAAAATGTGGAAGCAGTTCACTGTTCAAGGTAATACACAGTATTTAGACATGTTACCAAAATTAGTGAAACAGTATAATAATACCAAACATTCAAGCACAAAGATGACACCCGTTGAAGCATCTGATAAGAGGAATGAAGGAACTGTTTACTTCAATTTTGTATGGTGATATGGAGCCATTAAAACAGAAACTAAAATTTAAAATAGGTGATAAGGTCCGAATATCCAAGTATAAACGGATTGTGTTCGACAAGGGCTATACACCAAATTGGACAGAAGAAGTGTTTATAGTTGATAAAATCCAATACACTAATCCAATAACATACAAACTAAAAGATCACAACGATGAAGAAATTGAAGGGAGTTTTTATGAACCTGAGTTATTGAAAGCCAGACAGGATGTATTCCGCATTGATAAAGTCATTCGCAGGGATCACAAGAAGAAACAAGCTTTGGTGAAGTGGAAGGTTACAGTGACGACTTCAACAGCTGGATACCGATTAAGGATTTAAAGAAAATTATCTAACATACATGTAGATGCAAAAATATTCTTACGATAATAAAGAATTAGACGTTTCAATAGATTGTTATCTCGATGATAAAAACGATATATGGTTCAGAGGAAGAGACATAGCCATTATTCTCAACTATAAAAATCCGCAAAGAGCAATCAGAGATCATGTTGATTCTGAAGATAAAATCTTATTGGACTTCAAACTGTCCATAAATTCCAAAAACAAAGTCAATTTTCGCTGATGCAATCGAAAAAACTTTCAAATGTTTTTTATAAATGAAACAGGATTTCATTCACTTTTATTCTCATCCAAAAAACAAGAAGCTAAAGAAATTAAACATTGGGTTACTAAAAAGGTCTTACCATTAGTCAGAAAAACGATATATCAAAAACAGTTCAATGACAGAAACAATAACATGCTATTGATTGAAAATGAAAATGATTTACACTGCAAGATTGTTTCATTCATCAGAAAGAAATATGAAGACGCATTAATGATAGCCGGCTTAGGTGAGAATCAAATAAGCTCAAATATGAGAATTAAAAGTTACAACAAAGGATATATGTCCGGACAATGTGATTTAATGTTAATGAATCCAACAAAAGAATATAATGCTCTATGTCTTGAATTCAAAAGTCCCAGTGGTGTATACCAAGTGACTGATAAACAAAAAAGTATGAAGCAAATGTATGAGAAAAACAAGTGCAAATACATTATGAGCAATTGTTTTGAAGATTTTATTTTTGAATAACCAAACACATGGAAGAAAGCAAATTGTATTTATCACGTATAAGAAAAGACTAACTTTTATCTAACCTATATATGTGAGAGAGGTCAGTATTATACTGTATTTGCTATTTTGGTAGCCAAGAATATTTTTATTCCTGGCTATTTATTTTGTGATGGCCATAAGCATAACTGTTGATTCCGTCTTTTGATAAATATCTTTTGTCATCGAAGCAGCTGAGTGATACTTTGTTGATTTTTATAGCTTCCTAATTGATGGTTTTCACTTCTGATTGTTTTCATTTTATGATACATTTGTTTGTCATTGAATAGAGTGTCTTTATAATTTTCATGCTTGATTTCATTTTTGATTGTGTTCTTTTTGATTCCTTTTGCTGTTTTTCCTCCTTTCTGATCATCTTTAATATAGCTATACATCTTTGATCTCAGCCCTACGAATTCACATATTGGGACTCCAGCAGCCTCATCTTTCATCTTACCAATCACTTTCTTATTGGTCTTATCGGAGAATGGCGAGCTTTCAGGATAGTCACTGTTATCGAATTTATCTTTATCATTCCAGAAATCCCTGTAGACATCTTCAGCTTCATTTCATATGTCAAACTGTCCGTGTCAGTGAAGAGCAGCTTAGCCTTATTACCGTACTTTGTTTAATGTAGTTGTAATGGAAATCATACATAAGCGTCTTACTGAGATCAAGAATACACATTCCTACATATGCCGGCCTGTTTAGAGTTAGTGTTTCTTTGATCTTATGCACTGCTAACCAGATTTTCATTGAATATCTTACTGCTAACATAAGTTGGTTTACTGGCTAATTTCAATAGCTTCTTCTCATCAGTCACCAATCTGACATCTACTCTCTTTCTGAGATTTTCCATAGTTTTGCCGAATACTGAGTTATTCATCAACTTGAAGAAATCTTTCTCAAAAGCATTCTTGGCATTAGTTCTTTTCTGTGTATTGAAATCAATGTACTGTCTCAGCCAAGGTGATTGTTTGAACTCTAGCACTCTGTGGATTTTTGTTACCTTTAAACCTAAGTCTGTGTATAATTGGGAGGTTCCTGTAATGCAGAACATACTTCTTTTGTTGCTTAATGTTGGCATCAGTTTATGTACCAAACCAGTCGATATATTGTATTTCTCTGCTATGTCTTTACAGTAATCTGAAAGCATGTCTCCAGTTACTTTCACCTTCTCTGGTCCAAGCGGGTAATCATTATGCAGATCATGCAACTCCTGGGGGGTATTCCAGATCAACTTCCAGAATCAAACCCTTATTGCTGTCTTCTCTATACTTTGCCAGGTTGAGATTATTTATTTTATTCTCAGTCATCCATCTGAATCCGCCTGTTGGAAGGTATTGACTCATTGCCCAACCGTATAGATTATTAGCATCAAGATACATAATGTACTTTGAGGGCGCCTTCTCATCATACTTCTTCATGTATTTATTATTAGCTTTAGCGTAACGATTGGCAATATAACTGATACCACCTCGCATACCCTTCTCAATGAACTGAAACATATCAATGTCAGTCATCAATTCTCTAATTTGATATCAGTCATCTTTAACATTGCATCCCATGACAACCAGGAGATGTGAAGTAGTGACACGGATCCAGTTTGTAGTACTCAAGACATGTTCTTCTGAAGTTCTCAAATACATCAGCCAACAGGAGTACATCTGTTTTAAGGTACAGGTCATGATACTCACCCATGTTGTTTAAGGAGAATATATTCCAAACAGTCTGAGCATGTGTGTAGTCTTCATCTGATATATGCGTATCACTCAGTATGCTATAGAATTCTCTTTTGAGGGCAGCTTGTGATTGAATTTGTCGAAACTGTCCATGTAGTCGTAAGGATAAACACCTTTCTGTGCCATCAGATCAAGATCTTTTCCCTTGAACTCTTGTGAGGTGTATTTCAAGGCTTCTTTTTGGTAGATTGCCTACAAGTTTTTCAAACTGGAGCTCATGAACTGGAAACTATCAATGAATGTCAAGTGATTGCCGAGCATGAAAGCCATATACTTCTCCATGTTATTTGGGATAGCATTGATGTTCATTTGGCAGACTTCACCTTTTTTATTTGTGAATGTGTGTTTCTTGACAATAGCTCCAATCTCCTGCATAATAAAATGACTGTCATAACCTCTTAGATTGTGAAATATAACAGGTATCTTCACTTCTTCTGGATTGACTCTAAGTTTCAGGTTACATTCTTGATGAGCTGATCCTCTATACTGGCCAGTAATGTGACAGTGATCTCGTACTCTGATATCCTTTTCAGTGTATTTTTTATCACAAATGTGACATTCTTTGGCTTTTTGGAATTCTCTTCATCATCCTCAGTCATTTCAATGGTTTGTTGAATTCTTTTACAATCTTCTGCAATATTTAACTTCCTAACATAGCTTCCATGAATTTGTATACAGCCTTTTCACCCCTGTATATTTGTATTGCTTGCTGTATTTATCATCATAACAACAAACACCTTGTAACCATATCACAATCAGTATGCTTCTGATAGGCTTCAGTGTATGATTTATCATTGTTGGGTTGACAACCGTGTATTTTCTCAGTTATAAGCCTCAAAAATCAGCAATAGATTACAAATGGTAACTGCTGTTGTTTATGGAAGTTGATGATTTTAGAATATATTGTCTTTGTTTGGCATCTTATTGCTTGTGTGCCATTAAACAGTATGCAGTTGTCCACATGATCATTCAAGACTCTTTCTGAGCTGAAACATTGTAGACAGTGCATGCAAATGTTTCTTTCTTTGTGCTTTGTTTGATTATACATGAACCTTTTGAAATCTTTGATTAAAACGTAGTGTTTGTTTTCATTTTCTGTAATCAATAGAAGATTCAAACAGTCTTCATACTTTTTCTTTGAAACATAAATTGGATATGGTTGTTTGTTTTCATAACCAATACATTGATGTTGATCTCATTTTGTTTTTCTATCTTGTTGTACTGTTTAGTTGTGACGGGGAAATTCAACGCCAGAATAATCTAACGTATTAATATGTTGTCTATCAGATTTTTTTATTTCTGAGGGTCTTTATCTTGTGATTCAAATGTCTGATGTGACAACCATCTGAAGCATTCATTGTCTTATTCTTCATGTTAATCAATCCCTTCATTTTATTCATTAATTCTGGGGGTAGTTTGATATATGATGAGCTTTCATTGGCTGATATATTACAACATTTAGAAAATGCTTGTCGACTGATTCCAACAACCCAGCCAGATCCTTCTGCAATCCAAACTGCAATCTTATTTAATATATTTTGTTTTGACGCTTGAAGTGATTCACTGATCTGAGATTATTTATAATTGTTTGAGGTGGACTGTTGAAAA
>JAEMWC010001396.1:140000-171006 GCA_016490735.1 Pachyseris speciosa | reverse complement strand
TCAAATTTCAAATGTAGAATGATCCTCGCAATTGGCGACGCAAGCTATGCAAGTGCGAAAAGAGGCCTGAAAAAAAAAATCAGGACTTCAACGGGGTTTGAACCCATGACCTCGCCATACCGGTGCGATGCTCTAACCAACTGAGCTATGAAGCCACTGACGCTGGGAGCAGGTCAATTGTGGGTTTCATATGTTCCCGTGAAAGAAATGAATGTGAATGATATATGAAATAAATCATATTTGAACTGCGGAAATGAAATCAAATGAAGAATGATCCTCGCAGTTGTGAAGAAGGATTTTATATATAGAGTCAGCAGAGCATAATGGTGCTAATATCTCACAGCCAATTTGCCATTAAATGCTGATTTTTGGCAAGTTAGCATTTTTTCATCTTGCTTTTTCTGAAAATCTCAACACATCCCATAATTTCAAAAATTCTAATATTTGTGACGTCACACCTTAGCACTCTATTGGACTGCAAATGATCCCGAGCAAAAAATAAGGAATGGCATGCACTGGTATAAAAATGAGACACAAAAACACGTTCTATCATTTTATAAGTAATATTCCATGATTGCTATTTTTCGTTTTAGCCGAAAATCTGTAACATTGCGTGACGTGCTCTTTGTTGATGTCAGGACGGTTGCGTTGTGATCGCGGACTGCGAGTTTCGCTTGATGTCATCTGTTTATTGTGTAGAACATGCCTAGAACGTTCGAAAACATGCTTAATTGGATTTCATTTCTGTTGTATATGATCAACGCTTCTGATGCGCGTGTGATTGCAATGGAAATCGAACATGTATGAACAATTGCATAATCACAAGGATAACGCAGAATTAAAATACACATGTACTCGTAAAAAATAACTAAAAATTCCGCAGTTGATTTCATTGTCTTTTGGAATAAATGTCTTTTGTTTACTTAGTACTCTCATTAAAAGTTATACCCAGAATAACAGAAGTGTTCCTTCCTCACATTCATGGGTGATCAGTCGACTGGCGAGAGATTGGTGAGAGACGCAATTTTAAAAGGTGATGTGGTTGAAATCGGAGCTGAGGTCAAAGATCACCCGAACCGTGTCACCACCATGTAGACTGCGTCTCCCACGCGCTCCGAGTCCTCCGAAAATGGCTAAACCGCTTTGTTTTTCTAATTTCAGTGGTATCATTTGTTAGCGTCCTTGGAGTTAAAGATAAGAACAAACATGAAGATCTCTAAAGATGGAAGGAAAAACGAGGGAGGTTTGGATCCTGATTCGATAACGTTGATTGACTGCTTCACATCAGTTGCACAAATTGTGACCACGTTTGCCTTTAATTAATGCGTCTTTTTAAAAGATGCTAGTTGCGAACCATGTCTTAAGGTCTTGATGAAAATAATTGCTATTCACGCCAATTCGCTATCCACGGCATTTCACCATCCTTGCCTTCCCCTATTTTTTGCTCGGGGACCCGGGCTCGGAATCATTTGCGGTCCAATATGGGGATCATTTGCGGTCCAATTTGGGGATCATTTGCGGTCCGGGATCATTTGCGGTCCTAGGATCATATAGTGCTGGATCAACTCTAGTCCGTTACAGAATAATTGTAAGCTTATGTTTTGTTTCCCTTTGTCAGCACCGAGATTGTTATTTGTGAGTCGCCTGTATTACCACACACGCGATTGTGATACAGTTCGGTGAGAGCCTGTTTAGTTTAACGAGGCCTTCCAATGGGTGGTCTAGTGTCGCTCGTTTACGACTCTGTCTGTCGCTTGTTTCTTTAGGGACAAATGTCGCTATCGCAAAGAAAACAACGCGGAATGGACAGTGAATTGTCGCTGTCGCAAAACTGTCTCGCATTGTCTGCCAATTTCTGTCGGTTGTCGGTGTTTTGGAGGAAGATTGTGGCCTGTTTACGAAGCCATGTCGCTTGTCGCCTTTTCCTGTTGGAAGGCTTCCTTAATGGTTTTCCATGATCATCAATTCGAACAATACCTTATCGTTGGAAATTAGCGCTTCATGAAATTAACGCGAATTTAACTCACGTTAATTTTTGTTTGCTTAAATTTTCGCGTCATTAATTAAGTGACGCGTAAATATTTGAATTATTTTCGCCTCAAATTCTCGATACTCTCCAGACATTGTAATCGTTGACAATATTTCCGAAAAAAGAAAAAGTATTCTTTCATTAGGGTGGAGATCAGCCGGTATCATGGACACTGTAGAGCGGCCAGATTCCTTCGTTTAAAGGTGATTTCCAGTCCGTACTGCGTAGTCTCAAGAGTTTGTTTGCGTTTTTGCTCGGGGCTTAGCCCGAGCTGGCGCACAAAACGACTTTGCTCATAATACGCATGCTCAGTGTTACGTCATCAACGGGGCAGGACCCAAACTTTCTTCAGTCGCCATTGTGAATGCCCCGAGAGTGCGCCACAGTGAAAAGAGGTTTTAAGTGTAGTAAGTGTTCTTGACTTGCTTGACATCTTTTACTTTTTATAGCATGTTTTTCTACTTGCTACAATCTAGCTCTGTTGTTTACCCGTATTTAACCGTGTATAATGCGTACCTTTTTCCAAAGATTTTGTTAATGAAACTTTGCGTGTTATACTCGGAACCTTTCGTTTGTTGATCGCTTCCCTCATTTACATAAGCGTGTGGTTCACAAAGGATACATAAGACAATAAACAAGACTTCAAAAGACTGATGTCCATGCCATAAAGTCACCTTTAACCCCTACGTATAGGGCCAATTCCACGAACATCATTTACATTGCGGAGTTTTACACTTGGAGTTTGAATACTTTTTTTCCCGTTGTCTCAACAAATTATGTTTCCTTATGTAAGTCGCGTTAATTTGTCTTATTTTGAAATTTTAGCACATATGTCGCGTTAATAGACCTTCCCATGGTTTATGACGTCATTTTGACTGGGGATGGGGGGGGGGGGGGGCAACCACTGTAACGCCGCTACAAAGAGGTGTGTTTCCAACATATGCCACTACTTTAAATAGTCTTATTGATATCATTCATTCAACAGAGAATAGGGCCATTAAAGGAGGTACGACGTCCGTAAATTCGAATTATAAATCTTCGCATGCACTCCCGCATGGGGCTTCAAAATTCGAGACAATTTGCATAATTTTGATTAGAAGGGTTTGCATCGAATCTTAAAAATTGGTTTACGGTCGTTGTAGCCTGAATCTGTTCTTTATACTTCATGAAATAATCGCAGTGCAAATGTCTTTTAAAAGACATTTTCACTGTGGAAATCCGCCTCTTTGTTGCGGCGTTACAGCGGTTCAAAGTTTTTTTTTTTAATATTCGAAGAGGCAGTACCAAACTAAACTTCTTCAACGCATCTAGTAACAGCATTATGCTATATTTAATTGTTTACATCAGGATGTCTTCACGGCAACCGGATTTTGACTGCATTTTTTTTTTTTAAATTTGAGTTTTTATTATTTTTAAAAAAAGAATTAAATTTCTGTTTGGTGATATTTGAATGTACATAATTCATTTGCTTTTGTCCATTATCAGTTTTGATATGACTTTCATTTTGATAAGATTTCATTGAGAGATTATGGAAAATCGGAAATGCCAGATCAGATGGCGGCGTTACGGAAACGATGACGTAATTCCTGGAAGACAGTTTTGGATGTGATTTATACCTGCAGGGTTTAACTTTCAAAGCTTTAATCGTATTTTAGGTTTAAAGCTGCATGAGGTGGGTGGGATGCACGAAATGCCCCCTCAAAAATAAACAGAGAAAACAAACAAAGAAACAAAACAAGCTCGGCAGAATAGGATTTAACTAAACAAGTATTCCAGGACCAAGGTCTTCTATTAGTTTCAGCGGGAAAAGTCTTTTGCTACATGTACAACTACAGTATTTTACAGTATTTCCTAGACGCGGTATGCGTTTGCCGAGACATGCTTATGAAAAGACTAACAACCCAAATTCTAACCAAAACATAAAATTCTGGGCTGCATTTAAGTCCAGAAGTGTGGAAGGATGATAGGATGTAGTTTTCCGTACTCTTGGAGTGAGGTGTTCTATTTTCTAATACGTTTGCTGTAAAGAAACATTTTCAGTTTTTCCGATTTATCCTCGACCATCCCAGATGATAGGAGATGTCAGTGACTTAGTGTTTTCATATTAGTCTGCAATATCTGAAATGACCGAAACAAGGTGAATTCTCCATTAGTTTTGGATTTACCTCAAGCTAGTGCGACATCGGTATCATGATCCATGTGCATGGTCATGTGTGATATAAGTGTTTCAGAAGATGGTCTTTAAACTTTATCAGCCGAGTCAGTGTTTAAGAATCACGATCTTTGAAAGGAGCAAAAAGCTTGTTCAATCCACCGAGTACAACAAGGTGTATCGGTTACGAGGGAGTAGTCTTTCACGAGGAGTGCACAGTTTGAAGAGATTTTCTAGTACACGTAGACCAAACCGCTATACCAGTTGGACTCAGTCGTAAGTCATTTATGACTCCGTTGGCACATTTTCTGCATCGGAGATGCAGGCCTCGCAATTACATTGGTAACAGATATTCTGCTATCTAGGCCTGCTTGAACAAGAATAATTAGTTCTTTTTGCCCGTCACCGAAGGTTTGAAGCTTTCCTCGATTAATTATCACTGATAGCAACGACAATTCCTTGTGATTTTTATGGACCTTTTTATTAAAAATCGTTTTGCTTCAAAAAGAAAAGTACATTCACATCAATTTATTTACTATCTGTCATTTTCCTACCTATTGTTGTTGAACTTGATCCGTTCTTCTTGATACGGAAAAGCATCCGAAATCCTTTTCCTTCTGTATACCCGTCAGAGTGGAATATTATCACTGCATACTCTCCAGTTACTTCAACAGGTTCCTCAGTCTTCGTACCACAGTACACACCAAATGACTGGCCCTTCTCATCAGTAATCTTCAAATAATCATACCTGTGAAGAAAACATTTGTGTTAAATACGTTGGGACCTGCACTACTTTAACAAAACAAGACCAAGTTTATATCTGAAGCAGGTATATTCCATTCTTTACGTTCAGCTCAAGATCAGGGGATAAGGGGCCAGTCAGTGGATAATTGAGAGGTGTTGTGTAAGGCCACCAATCTCTTGCTGCTAAAAGGATCTTTTTTATGGCGAAGTATATATATAATAATTATATATCTTCCCTGATTTATCTCTTATTAGACCCTTTACTGCACTGGATGAACCTTGGAAATGAGCACTATCCAAACTGCCTGTCGAGAACACACAACCGATCGACAAACCAAACGCTATTGCAGCAATAAAAGTATGAACTAAACAATTAAATAGCGACAATAAGACAACATTTCAACGGTAGGCTACGAAGGGCTATTTATTCTCGATAGTTACTGGAACCTGCCGAACAGAATTTTATCACGTGACAATGAATTTATGGAAATCGCATATTTGAACTGCGGGCGGATTAAAGAATGAAGATATGAATGATCATCGCAGTTATGAACACCACTTGAGCAGTAGTGAAAACAAAGCCTGAAAAGCAAATCAGGCTTGTATGGGAGTCGAACCCATGACATCTGCGATACCGGTGTAGTGCTCTACCAACTGAAGCTAACAAGCCAACTGGGAGCTGGTTATTTTGTTGGTTCGTGAGTGATGAACATTGAAGTAGTGTTTATAACTGCTATAATCATTCATATCTTCAGAATTTCATCAATAATGGGACCTTTTGAAGACCATTTATTAACGGTGATTTTCTAATTTTCTATGGGTTAGGAATGTTCAGCACACTGCGAAGCTACCGGTAAGTTATGGTTCATCGCGTCAGATCCGTAAAGGATCCAATACGGAAGATTATGACTGGTATTTTCAAATCTGTACATTGTGTGTGAGTGGGCTTTTGTTGTTGTTGTTGTTGTTGTTGTTGTTTATTTCCCATTTTTTTAATTATTTGCATAGATTAAGTTTCAATCGTTGGTTACTCACGTCACGCGTTCAGTAAACATAAGGTGTGATTCCAGAATGTTTAGTCCTTAACTAGGATTTGTGCATTAGGCACCCGGTTGTTCAAAGCACTTGTAAGCTCGAACGCAGGATTTAAAAGGGTGAACATTAGATACTAGCGTAATTACTTATTCTTGTGGATTGTTCAGCCCTAGGATTTGTGCATTAGGCACCCAGTTGTTCAAAGCACTTGTAAGCTCGAACGCAGGATTTAACAAGGTGAACATTAGATTTTAGCGTAATTACTTTTTTTTTTTATTTGAACAATTTTTTTTTCGGCAATTGTTCTAAGAGCTGATGCCGTTTACATTATTATTATTATCAAACATCACGGTCAAAGCTAAGACACAACAACGACAACAACAACAAAAGCAGAAACTAAAACGATAAAATAACCATTTTAACTATTACTTATTCTTGTGGATTTTTATAATAAATTAATAAATTTTTGTCCCTCATCAGTTTTGACTCAGGCATTCTGTTTTTACTCTTAGCATAAAAGCAGCTGTAAAGGACATTTTCAACGTGTGCGAGATGTATACTTTTTAATCGTGGATAAACGTTAATCGACTGTCTAACCACCGGCCCCAGATGAATAACATCTGTAGAGCGTTTTTCATGTTAACTTTATAGTTACCCTTAATTATAATTACCTGCATGAGGTGTGATTCTCCAAATCAAATTCAAAGTCAATCATCAATGACGTGCCCTCTGGGACAGGAACCCAGTACGTACAATGCTTATTGGGGTGGTAATAAAATGGATAGCCAGGGCTTGAGAGCGAATTGTTTACCACGACAGCACATTCTATACAAGAAAAAAATGTACAATAATGTTAATATCTAAAGTCGGTCTTTCCCTAACACGTAACATACAAAGATAACTAATAGAAGGGATAACCCGCGGGACCGGGATAGTCAGTCAGTTACTGCGAGTACTCAGAACAAACATCACAACTGTCCTCCAGGTCCCAGTTGTTGAAAGACCGGATAACTTGCTACCCGGCGGAGAAAATCTATCGGTAGCAAAGTTCAGTCGCAATACATTTTATCCACTGGATAGCGACTTATCCGCTGGAAAGAGTTACCGCTCTTTGAACAACTGCGGCCTGGTCTAGTCCCGGTGATTGGTTCGTTTTTCAAATCATGAACAACGTATAGGATAACTCATTCATTAGAGTACGATACAGCTGTGTTAATACGAAATGTGTGAGCTTGTTAGCACTCGCCTAAGTCCCCCTGAAAGAGCGCAAAAAAACATCAGCAACAATAAAAACAACAACAAAAGCAACAGAATAACATATTCGTGATAAGCATTGAAAGTAATTTTATTTCATTGTCATACAGCTGAGTGCTGTCTACCGTTATGTCTTTTTTTAGAGAAAGGCCAGAAGAAAGGCTAAATGCTTGACTCGTACAAAATATCCAGCGATTAGTCTACTATTTTTTTTCTACAATGGTTGTGTTAGTGACTACATCAATTAACTAAAAAAATAAAGAAGTGTGAAAGATTTAGGCTATTCTATTTTTTTAATAGTACTTCATTAACTTCAAAATAACAATCTGGCAATCCTACAATAAGTTGGTATAAGAAAAAAACCAGTGAATTTTACAAAAATAAATGACTATAAAGGTCACACAACTCATAAACATTGTATTCATACAATGCAAAACGAGAATTTCGAGACAGTTCAATTCACATGCAGATGTTAATATTACTACAGTCGCTCCCTCTCTACTGACTACCACCTTGGGGAGAGAGGTAAATGACAGTTGTAGAGAAATGGCCGCTGTGGAGAGATAGGTTTGTAATATGACAACAGCTTCTTTTGGTGTGGGGTTGGGAAGGACATAATATGTACTTATTGACTGAGTGGGAGGGCCGGACGGGATAATATTTGGCTCGAGGTCATGGCGTACGGACCGAGCGCAGCGAGGTTCGTGCGCCATGACCGAGAGCCAAATATTTTCTCCCGTCCGGCCCGACCTAACTCAGTCAATAAGTGTTTTATCATATGGCCTCTTAAGACTGTTCACGAGCACGTAGAAGATGAAGTTTGTTACAAAAAATCGACAAATTTGCACAGAAAATTGATCTAATATGTTGTTTGTATTTGTTTTCCGGTTGTAAAATCAATTTACATGGTTAGACGCGACGAAATCCTCTAAATTCGTATCGCTCGCGCCGTACGTTTTCCTAGCAGGGCCGTCCGGCTTTTTCCGGCCCTGCTCGCGCTAAGGCGTACGGCCCTCATACGGGCATTTTCTCAATAGTTTCACAATGAAAGTGCGCGCGGGGCCGTACGGGTCATATGATAAACAAACTTATGTCCTTCCCAACCCCACACCAAAAGAAGCTGTTGTCATATTACAAACCTATCTCTCCACAGCGGCCATTTTGAACAACATAAGAGACTGTTTGAAATATCGAACTCTCACCTTAGCCTGCCCACACGTAGACCGAAGCATCACACAAACCCGCGAAGTATTAAAAAACGAAAACCTCCACGTTTAATTGCAGTCAATAAGCTGTAGAGGGCATTCTTTGAAAGCTTCATGACGAAAGGTCATGGCATTGAGTGAATTTAGGGAAATTGTCGGAATGTATCTTGTTTTGTTTGGCGATTCTCGGAAGATATCAAAAAGCTTCTAGAGGTCTTTGATACTAATTTAATTTTTTTACTTCTTAAAAATGTCAATAATGTAAAATTAGTAAAATTAAAAAGAAAAGTTATGCTGAGAAACCGCCAAAAATTTAACTCTCAGCTGTGAAATGGCAGAAAATTTAACCGATAGTACAGATTAAAGTATCCTTCATCCAGACACTCAGTGTATAGAGTTAATTACTTTAAAATGAAAAGATTTAAACTTGACTGGTTTGGAAAGAGACGCGGTTACTGCTGGTTTACACGTACTTACTTACGAATAATCCGAATAGTGCCTCTACAAAGCTAAAGGACCCCTAAAGGTAAATAAGTTTTAGATCGATCCCTTTGGTTTCACTCTGGATAGTGCAGTGGACCATGACAGGTTTCTGTTTCGGTTCTTTCTAATGAGAGAGCCGGAATATTGTCCTGATCTCATTGCAAGAGTCAGTTAACAATTGAACAATCCTTAAATGAGAAGGGGAAGGAGGGTGGGGGGGGGGGGGCAGAATAGGGAGGAGGGAGGAGGGAGGAGGGAGGAATCGGCTACAAAAAGTAGGGGGGAGCCAGGAGATTTACCCGCCTGTCCCCACCCTTCCCTCTTTTCCGATAGCTGCGTACGCTGAGGCGTTGTTTGAATTTCACAAGACACTCTTCAAATGTTGTTTACGAAGGGTTTTTTCTAAGCAGTCTGATTCCTTCTCTTTCAATGAAACCATTACTTTACGCCTGGTGAGTGGCACGAAGTGAAGTGTGGATATTTAATGTTTTCAGTCGGCTTGAAGTGAGCTTCAATGTCCGGGCTGGAATCGTTGTCGAATCTTTATCCTTTGAACTCCACTGTATGAAGGGAAGTTATTTCGTTCTCTGATATTTGATAAAAGGGAAGAATCTGTTAGCTTGTTCAATAGAACGATCCAAGTCTTTTCTATCGCTCTCCCAGAGAGAGATGGTGTCGTTAATGTAACGTCTCCATTCGATCTCGTGGCTTGGTATGGCTTTGTTGTAATACTTAGCTTTTGTTTCAATATCCATCATGAAAAATATTAGCAAATGAGACTGCCTTCTTTGTTCCCAGTGGTTCCATGTGTTTGGAGATAATTCTCCCCACTGAACCGGAATTACTTCTCTTTTAGGACTAAGCCAAGCAGTTCCCCTAGGAAGCGTGTTGGGATCGGTGGTCAGCGGTTATAATTGTGGAATGTCTTGCATACTATATACCATATTTATTCGATTAACCGCCCAACCTCAAATCAGTGCCCACCTCGAATAAGCGCCCATCCTAAAGTTAATAAGCGCCCAGCCTCGTTTAAGCGCTCACCCCACCCCCACCCCTCCCCCCTCAGACTCAAAAACAATGAAATGCACGAAAGTAGTGTTGATTGTTATTTATTTACTGGCTTACAATCTCTAGATTCATTGTCTACGGGGATTGAAATTGAATAAGTATTAATAAGAGACTTCTCCGAGGACGGAGAGCATTCTACAGAACCTTTGCTTTGTTACATTTTCGCGTTTTGTTATTACTTTTTATTGTTTTGTTGCAAAATAAACATGCTACTCTCGCTGAAAATGGGGAAAATTTAATTAGCGCCCAGCCTCGAATAAGCGCCCACTATCAAGGTCCAAAAACTTAATAAGCGCCCAGGGTGGTTAATCGGTGTCCCTTCTTATGTGGTATATTTGCATATGAGCTACAAACGTAAATTGATACTAAAATTTTATCTTGGCCTATCTTTATTTTCTCTCCATGAACTTGATAAAATCAGCTGCCTCCTTTATGAAGGACTGTTGTTTTATTGCGATAGGCAAGACTAATCACCATCCATAAGAGAGGATATTCACTCAGTGGGGCCGTCACAACCTGGGACAAAAACCATATTGGAGTTCATGCAGGCCTGTCTTTAACTTCCTTTCATAGCAAACCGGCACCCTGTCCATGCGTATTTTTTGGTTGTTGTTGTTCCAGATTATATGATTCCAGTCTCTTTCGAATGCAAACATTCCTTGGAACTCCAACCGCCACCGCAAAATTTCGGAGTAGTATTGAATGAGTCTTGGGTAATTTCTCATGTCATAATCGCAGTTAAAAACGAATAACCCTCTTAAGCTTACTAAATAATAAATCGAATACTTTTCCCATGTTACCACCTCTTTTCAGCAAAGCGAGCCTGAGTACGGCAATCATGCTATCAAAATCAATCATTTTAACTGAGGATCAGCTTACGGTAATCCGCGAAACGAAACGAAACGAAACGAAACAATTGGTAATCGACGAAACAAAAAAAAAACAAAAAAAAAACAAATCGATGACACGAGAAATTTGACCTCCCTTCCAAAATTGTCCTCGCTAGATGCTTTGTTTCGCTTAATACCAATGGCGGTCGATTAGTAATCGACGAAACAAGGCTCGCAAACTATTTTCAAAAGCGCGCTGCCTTCGAAAATTATCTTGTGCGATAAAGCAAATACTGGCCTACAGATGACAAGAGAAATTTGCCCTTTCTTCTAAAAACCGTCCTCGCTAGATGCTTTGTTTCGCTAAATACCAATAGCGGTCGATTGGTAATCGACGAAACAAGGCTCGCATACTATTTTGAAAAGCGCCCTGCCTTCGAAAATTATCTTGTTCGATAAAGCAAATACTGGCCTACAGATGACAGGAGAAATTTGCTCTTTCTTCTAAAAACCGTCCTCGCTAGATGCCTTGTTTCGCTAAATACCAATAGCGGTCGATTGCTAATCGACGAAACAAGGCTCGCAAACTATTTTCAAAAGCGCCCTGCCTTCGAAAATTACCTTGTTCGATAAAGCAAATACTGCTTTACTGATGACACGCAAAATTTTCCCTTTCTTCGTAAACCGTCCTCGCTAGATGCCTTGTCTCGCTAAATACCAATAGTGGTCGATTGTTAATCGACGAAACAAGGCTCGCAAACGTAGAGTTAAAGCGCCTTCTATAAGATACATCCCGGAAAATGAAAAAAAGTAGAATAATCTTTATTAATAATCTTAAGTAGCGTAAAATCGAAAACGGTATCATCGAAGGTACTTCTTGATGCGGAAGATGATCGCACTCTAATATTACTCATTTATTTTTGTTTTTTGGCAATTTACCATTATTTATTTTCAAGTGAGAGAATGCGCGACACTTCCGTTGCCGGTCACTTGTATCAGATTTGGCGGGAATCTTGTTGTTATTCCGTCAACATGGCGTTCAAGCTGCCATCCTTTGCTTTGCTTGAGCTTCCTTCCACTGTTCAGCAAGGTTCCAGGGTTCTCACGCACCTTGAAATTCCTTGAAAGTGCTTGAATTTGAAAATCAAAACGCAAGGCCTTGAAATTTGCTGTTTTACTGTTTCCCTTAGTGGAGGAACTAGAAAAGGCTTAGACTTGAACAAATCTGGCAGTTATCCCTTAAACCCGATCGTCTAGTATCACATTCTAAAGGCATTTTTTTTTACTATATGGAGTGCTTAAAAAATTTGTTTTGTGCCCTGAAATGTCCTTCAAAAGTCCTTGAAATTTTAGTCCAACAAAGAGTACGAACCCTGAGGTTCAGTTTTCGACGGAGTCCCTCATTCGACGAAAGTTACATTTGCTTTATCGAACAAGATAATTTTCGAAGGCAGGGCGCTTTTCAAAATAGTATGCGAGCCTTGTTTCGTCGATTACCAATCGACCGCTATTGGTATTTAGCGAAACAAAGCATCTAGCGGGGACGGTTTTTAGAAGAAAGGGCAAATTTCTCCTGTCATCTGTAGGCCAGTATTTGCTTTATCGAACAAGATAATTTTCGAAGGCAGAGCGCTTTTGAAAATAGTTTGCGAGCCTTGTTTCGTCGCTTACCAATCGACCGCTATTGGTATTTAGCGAAACAAGGCATCTAGCGAGGACGGTTTTTAGAAGAAAGGGCAAATTTCTCCTGTCATCTGTAGGCCAGTATTTGCTTTATCAAACAAGATAATTTTCGAAGGCAGGGCGCTTTTCAAAATAGTTTGCGAGCCTTGTTTCGTCGATTACCAATCGACCGCTATTGGTATTTAGTGAAACAAGGCATCTAGCGAGGACAATTTTGGAAGGGAGGTCAAATTTCTCGTGTCATCTATTTTGTTTTTGTTTTTGTTTTTGTTTTGTTTTTGTTTCGTCGATTACCAATTGTTTCGTTTCGTTTCGTTTCGTTTCGCGGATTACCGTAAGCCCTGAGGATCGAGTGCGCGCTCAGGACCTTACAATACAAAATGAAATATCATATTGTTTAATTCTTTCACGAAAATGAATTTGGGTGGGCACAAAATACACAAACCTGGAGGACCAAATGCTGATAAGATTTAAGATACCATCCAATCTTTTAATTAAATTATTCAAGCGTGCAGCAGTTTTTGATCATATGTGTCCGTAAAATACTCCAGGAGTCTTAATTGGTTCACTAGGCTATTTAATACCAAAACATTTGTCTCGAGGATCCAATCGCCGTAGGTTTTACAGACAACCGCGTTCCCTGGGCTTAAAAGATTGTTTAGAATAATTAATTGTCAACCTAGAATTTCTTTAATTGAAGAGGCTTAATAAATTGAGCCAGCTTTTGCAGCATTTTAAACCAGCATTTCAACAAAACACGATAATTGAAAGTTAGACTTGCAATTGCTTATAAGCTGGCTTTTGGGATGGAAAGAATGGAACACAAACAAGACCAATAGGGCAGTTAATTACTTTTCATTGAATTATTTGTTAAAAAAAGTACTTGAAAAAAGCGTCCGGGAAATTTAAAACTTAAAATAAAAATAAATAAATAAATGAATAACAGACATGTTAAACAGTTGAAGGAAAAAACCAAAGTTAGACGCAATCTTTCTCACCATTAATGATCAGTTTAATTACTCTCTCGTCACCTCCATCCTTGCTACTTGCCCGGCATTTGTAGATACCGTCCTCGCTTATTTGGATGCTTGCATAGTTTGTCCCATTTGCCATAACTGCTGAGTCTCTTATTATGGTTATGTTTATCGGAGGAGTTCCAATGGCTGAACACCAAAGTTTGTATCCCACCGGGAACGCAATCAAAGAACCTGTCCACGGCAAAACTACCTTCGGAGCAACTAAAAAATAATAAAACAATAAAACATCTCATGATCAAAGCATTGAACAGTTAATTCACAAACACGTGCCTCATGGGTTAATATACAAAACACAAACAGCGGTGAGAAACAAGATAAAGAATACACTTTTTATAACATGCGTTGCTAATATATCGTGTTTATCGCTGCTCTTTGTGTTTACACAAATTGCTTGTTCATGAACATAATAATTACAAAAATAAAATGAAATAACAAATTTCTGCAAAAATACGACAGGGAAACCTTTCTAAATTACTTGAGCATGTTGCAACTAACAAAAAGCAAATTCTGATTAGCCAGACGTTAGAAAGGGGAAAGAAATTTTGCATTCTCTTCAGGGGTTCATAAAGGCGCCCGATTCCCCTCTTCCTCTCCTCTTTCCTCCACAGAGACTAACTACTGATGTGAAAACATAACAAGTTCTTCAGAATGACGATCTGTTATAAAAAAAAAACATAAATAAAGTCTACCATTATATCTACAGAGAGCTCATATAACAATATAAGGCTTTTTAGATCCTTGACAAAACAGCTCATGATTGATGTTCTTGTTTTGCTTAAATATTTAACAATTCGTCTACGAGGGCGTGCCGTGATGTAACCGAGTTAGGAATGGTAAAGAGTATCGGAGAACATTCAAGAACATTCATAAAAAAAACGTCGAGAAAAATCTAGTCGGAGTTCGGGTCAGATGAAAGTCGGATTTATCTCAAAGTTCAGAAAATCGGAGCATAGTTTTCGAAATCTAGTCTGCCAAAGGAATCTGTATCTGTCGGAGTCATCAATAAAGAGTATGGTCGTTACAACATTTTGGTGCCGAGACCCGGGATCGGGAACAGAGCTGGAATTCAAGTCGACGGATTGAACGAGTTTTGAATCGAAGACGAAGCACAGGTGACAGCGCCCTTCGATCGCCATGTCAGAACTGAAAAAGAAAACATTGGAACGTTCAGGATTCAGAGTGTACATAAGGAAAGTGATGAACACGGTCAAAGAATTGCTAGACGATGGCGGAGTCGAAAACAACCGCGCAAAGTTGGAATCGCTCAAGATTAACCTTGAAAAACAACAACGAGAGCTAGAATCACTCGATCAAGAAATTGCGAAATTGTTGGAAGCCGATGCAATCGAGAAGGAAATATTGGAACGATGCGAGTTCGAAGCAGCTCTTCAGGAAATTATTTCCCTCGTTTCTTCACATTTGTCCGTCAAGGAATCCAAGAATTTAGAGGAACAGATGCTAACGCCAGCACCATTATCGCCAGCATCGATAATTCAACAAGAAGCTTCACAGAATTCCCCGAAAGCGAATAAAGCAAAGTTGCCGAAGCTCACTCTGCCAAAGTTTGCTGGAGACCCTACAAAGTGGACAACGTTCTGGGATAGTTTTAATTCTGGTATTCATTCGAATGAAGAGCTCAACGAAGTCGACAAATTTCAGTATCTGAAATCTTTGTTGGAAGGTTGCGCGGCCGAAACTATTTCAGGATTACCACTCACAAGCTCAAATTACAAGCATGCGGTCGATCTTCTCAGCAAGCGTTTTGGCAGTAAACAAATTATTATTTCGAAACACATAGAAATGCTGGTGCAAATCCCAAAGATAGCCGATTCAAGCGATCTGAAACAACTGCGACAACTTTTGGACAAAACGGAGTCGGCCGTTCGAAGTTTACAAGGAATAGACATTTCTATCGACACGTACGGAACATTCCTCACACCAGTGATAATGGCGAAAATCCCACAAGAATTGCGTTTAATTATAAGTCGCGGCATGTCTGACGAATGGGACCTCGATACCTTGATAAAGTCGTTATCAGAAGAGTTGCAAATTCGAGAGAGATGTGCTCTGGGACCAGTGGCTGAAAAAGGAAGATCGAAGGAAAAGCAAGAAGTTGGATATTTTCGATATGGTCAGAATAAAAGACATTCCGCGGGCCCTGCGACGTCATCAACGCTGTTTTCACACAACGAGAGACCTCCGCCAAGCAAGGAAATGTGGTGCACTTTCTGCAATGGCCCTCATCCATCGAATAAATGTGCCGTAGTTACTGAACCAGAAGCTCGGAAGAGAATTCTTCGTCAAAAGGGACGATGTTTTGGCTGTCTGAAAAGTGGTCATGTGAGTCGAGATTGTCAAGCGAGATGTTATCGTTGTGGCGGGAAACATCATGTGTCGCTCTGCTGCACGCAAAACTGTTTTCTTCCTCGACAAAGTAGGGGCACAAGCCAGGAACAAACTGTGAGTACAAATTTGTATTTCACTCAAGATGTTAAGAACAAATGTGTCTTGTTGCAAACAGCTCGAGCATGGGTGAGAAATCCTAATGGAATCAATTCTTGTAATGTCAGAATCTTGCTCGATTCATGTTCTCGAAAGTCGTACGTTACCATGCGGTTGAGGAACAAATTGGGTCTACCTTCAATTGGAAATGAAACTGTTCTGATTAAAACGTTTGGGAACAATGAGGCCTCCTTGAAGAAATGTGACATTGTTCAGTTTGCATTAGAATGCCAAGATCAACTAACTGTGTTTGTCAATGCTTATGAGGTTGACTTGATTTGTGGACCCATAGCTAATCAAACTGTAGAGGTTGCCCAGCAGAGTTATCCTCATTTACAAGGCTTGCCACTGCTGATTGTTCTCATGGAGATGAGGAGCTTGAAGTAGACATAATGATTGGAGCTGATTATTACTGGTCTATCGTCCAAAACCATGTGGTACGGGGGGAGCCCCATGGTCCTGTAGCTGTTCGCACAAGGCTGGGTTATGTTTTGAGTGGTCCAGTAAATGTACCAGGTGCAAGTCAACAAACAAGTGTGAATGTGTCTTATACCATGAAGACTGAATCTTGCATTGTTAAGGAACACTTAGACCCAGAAGATGTTTCACTGAAAGAGGAACTGGGCAGGTTTTGGGATTATGAAACTCTGGGAATTAAAGGTAAAGAAGAAGAAGACGAATTCTATGAAAATTATCTCAAGAAAGTGCGGTTCAATGGAAACCATTATGAAGTTTCTCTCCCATTCAGAGAAGAACACCCTACCATTCCAGATAACTACTTATTGGCACGAAATCGTCTAAGCTCTTCTTTGAAACGATTGAGGTCTAAGCCAGAGTTGTTGCAGCAGTATGACAATGTCATCAAGGAACAGTTGAACTGTGGTGTTATTGAGTTGGTTGATAGGAGTAAGGAGGAGCAAGTTCATCCAGGAACTGTGCATTACATTCCCCACAAGGAAGTGGTAAAGGAAGGCAGAACCACTACCAAACTTAGAATAGTTTATGATGCAAGTGCTAAGACCTGTGGTGAACCCAGTTTGAATGACTGTCTTCTGCCTGGACCTGCTTTAACTCCATTGATCTTTGACATTCTGTTGAGATTTCGTCTACACAAAGTTGCACTGATTGGGGATCTGGAGAAAGCTTTCTTGAACGTTGGAGTTACCCCAGAGCAAAGGGATTTCTTAAGGTTCTTATGGGTAGATGATGTCAATTCCTCAAATCCAGAAGTCATTTCATTAAGATTTTCACGTCTTGTATTTGGCCTTGTCTGTTCTCCATTCATTCTGAATGTGACGCTAAGGAATCACTTACTCAAGTATGAGAACATTGACCCAGAATTCGTACACAATGTCATCAGATCCTTGTACGTGAATGATTTTGCATCAGGAAAGAGTTCAGTGAAAGATTGTTTTGAACTCTATCGAAAGTTAAAGACACGATTCCAAGAAGGAGGCTTTAACATGAGAAAGTGGGCATCAAATGATCAAGAGCTGAACCAGCTAATCGAGAAAGAGGAGGCTATGCAATTGTCTAGACTTGAACAGTTCTCTGAGATCACCTCTGCATCAACCAGTTTTGACAAGATTGAAGGTCATGACTGTTCAAAGGTCACATCAAAGAATGCTACCTGTGAGGAAACCATAATCAAGGTGATGGGAGTTCCATGGGATCGGATAGAAGACAGCCTCAAGTATGACCTCAACAATTTTGTTAAGCGAACTCCGGATGATACTCTAACTAAGCGGAAGCTTTTGAGTACAACAGCACGCTTCTACGACCCATTAGGTTTGCTCTCACCAGTGGTCTTGCCCTTCAAATGCATGTTTCAAGAGATTTGCCAGCTAAAGATTGGTTGGGACGAGGCTCTGCCAGAAAGCCTTTTTTCGAACTGGAAGGAGTTAACAGAAGACATGAAGAGAGTCTCGAGCATTACAATCCCTCGATGCATTTTAGATGGCATAGAGGCTGAGGAAATCACATCTATTCAGTTGCATGGATTTGCCGATGCAAGCAAGAGTGCGTATGGTGCAAATGTTTACATTCGGGTGTCAACCATTGATGTCTGCTCATCATCTCTGCTGACCTCCAAAACCCGAGTTGCTCCTTTGAAAGGAGATACAATCCCTCGTCTAGAACTGATGGCAGCTCTAACACTGGCGAACTTGATGACTGCAGTGTATGAAGCATTGGTCTGTACTGTCAAGATTGATGCAGTGTACAATTGGATTGATTCCCAAATTGTCTGGTGGTGGATTCAAGGAGAGTCGAAGCAATTCAAGCAGTTTGTGCAGAATCGAGTTAAGAAGATTCGCAGTCTTTGGAGTAAGGAACATTGGATGTACTGCCCCACGGAACTTAACCCAAGTGACATTGCTTCACGAGGTGCTACGAGTTCAGAAATTGTATCCAATGATCTGTGGTGGAAGGGACCACCATTTCTAGTGAAATTAGAAGATGAGTGGCCAAATGTACCGAACAATGGAATCAGTGTGGGCACAGTTCCAGAAGAGTCTACAAAGGAACTGAGAAAAGGAAACTCAAGTGAAATTTCAAGTGTATTGAATGTAACTGTTGAAGCCCATCAGTGCATTTCTGAAGTTATCCAGGCTGACAGGTTCAGCAGCATCAGCAAACTTATCAGAGTAACCGCCCTTGTCCTGAAGTTCATTAAAAGAATCAAAAGAAGTCCACGAATACTTCCTGACATCACTGTGGAGGAGACTAATGTTGTTAAAAACCTCTGGTACAAGCATGTCCAGACCAAACTGGAAGAAAGTGAGAAATCTAGTTCAACCTGGGAACAGTTAGGAGTTTTCAAAGATGAAGATGGAGTGTTACGCTGCAAGGGAAGAATCCATAACTCCTCACTACCTTATTCAGCAAAATTTCCTATCCTGCTTCCAAGAAAACAGCATTTTACGAAGCTGGTAATCAAGCAGTCTCATGAGAACGTGAATCACAATGGAGTTGGAGAAACTCTCGCCGAAATCCGAGCTCAGTTCTGGATAATCAAAGGGAGGCAAGCTGTTAAAGACATGCTTTCCAAGTGCGTAACATGCAAGAAAATACAAGGAAGAGCCTACAGCTCTCCACCTACTCCACCTCTACCTTCATTTCGGGTATCAGATGATCTGGCGTTTTCTAAAGTTGGTGTAGACTTTGCAGGACCTTTGTATGTGAAGAACATTTACCAGTCTACAGGAGAGATGTTTAAGTGCTATATTGCTCTGTTTACATGTGCAATCACAAGGGCTATACACCTTGAACTCACCCCAGATCTTTCAGCAAGGTCCTTCTTACGAGTACTCAAGCGATTCCTTGGAAGAAGAGGATTACCAACCTTATTCATCTCGGATAATGGCAAAACTTTCAAGGACTCTGAGGTGAGGAAGTTTGTTCTCAACAAGAACATTGCTTGGCACTACAATGTACCCACAGCTAGCTGGTGGGGTGGCTTTTTTGAAGTCTGCGTGAAACTGGTGAAAAGGTGCCTCAAGAAAGTGCTTGGTAACGCGAAGTTGAGCTATGAAGAACTTGAGTCTGTTTTGATCGAAACCGAAGGCGTTCTAAATTCCAGGCCCTTAACCTATGTCTATGATGAGTTGTCAGAAGCCCCTCTTACACCTTCGCATCTTGTTATTGGTCGGCGGCTGTTGGAACAATCTCCTTCCACGAATTCAGCAATGAATACACTGGCCCGGCGGGAAAGATATTTAAATCGTCTACTCACCCATTTTAGAAGTCGATGGAAGAAGGAATATCTGACTGGAATCAGAGAATACCAGAAACTCAAAGGAAGAGAACCAAAAAGAATGATTAAAGTAGGAGATGTCGTACACATTTATGCAGACAAGACACCAAGACAGCAGTGGAGAATGGGAAAGGTAGAGAAGCTGTTGAAGGGAAGAGATAACATAGTCCGTGCTGCAGAGGTGATAACGGTGGATAACTCTCTTCGAAGGATTCTCATGAAGCGTCCGATTCAGAAACTCTATCCTCTAGAAGTTGATACAAGTTCAGTGGACACACCTCCTGTGGGAACAACACAGAGAGTCAGAGATATGAACGTGCAGATGATTAGGGATGAAGACATTCCAACAGTGGTTACTGCACCATGAACTGTGAAATTCTAAACTTTGAACATTGAACTTTAGTCTAAGTTGTTGTCGTATAGTTTCACCTTATGATTGACTCTGTCAATCAGGGGGGAGTGTGATGTAACCGAGTTAGGAATGGTAAAGAGTATCGGAGAACATTCAAGAACATTCATAAAAAAAAAACGTCGAGAAAAATCTAGTCGGAGTTCGGGTCAGATGAAAGTCGGATTTATCTCAAAGTTCAGAAAATCGGAGCATAGTTTTCGAAATCTAGTCTGCCAAAGGAATCTGTATCTGTCGGAGTCATCAATAAAGAGTATGGTCGTTACAACATGCCGAATATGAAGTGATAAATAACCAACAAAGCGCGTAGCGCCGAGTTGATTATAACCATTTCATATCCAGCAAGCCCAAGTAGAATAATTGTTTTATTCAAAACTCAACAACGCATAATTGAGAATCTTAACAAAAAAGCGAAACTAAGGGAACCCAGAGAAAGAGAAAACCGAAAAAAAAAGGATATATTTGGCCATCACATGAAGAATTAAAATGGATACAAAACCCTTTAGCTTTGTTCCAACGTTTCTGGGGAAAGTCGACTGAATTCCATGAAACTGTCCGAGGACAACGTGGAAGCTTCACTTTAGGGTCGTTTAGGGAAAAGTGCTGAGTTGATTTTCTCTGAATGGTTGTAAATGGCAGTGGTTTCGCAAAAAATATTCAATCATTACTCAAAGCGGGAGGAAGTGAGGACACAGTTTCTATTTATTGTTATGGAATCGAACATTGTCCATTGTCTCACTAAACCTGGCCAGAAACAAGATATAGGAGGGATAAGCAAGACAAATGTCCAGGTTATGCTTCAAGAAATGGCTTCTCGAAATTTGTGTGATGCGTGGCACAAAGACTGGTCACACGGCCGAACAGAATAACAAAAACAACAAGAGGAGCGATTTTTCTCATTTTTACAAAACATCGTACAGTATTTGTAAGGATCGAAAGTTTGAGGCTGATGATTAAGTTTTAGTTTTTAAAAACTTTTAATGTCGATCGTCAGATAGATTTCTAAAATAGTGAATGCCGCTGAAACCTTTGCTGAAATAATGGTTGTTTACTTTGTTTTGAATAGACTGGCCCATGAGCATATTTACAGACTGGCGACGTCGACACTTGTTGTTGAAACATTTTTTTGTCCATTTCTTTTAGTTAATTTGTTTAACTCTTGCGGTATTTCAGTACATCAAAGTGTGTTTTGTTATAAGCTGAACATCAACAGCTCGGAAAATTTTCTCAACGCTGCAACAAAATTTTTTAAACACGATGCTAGCACTGGTCTTTGTCGTTCTAACATTCCCAGCAATGAATATCATTTTTTATTTCGGTTGCAGTTTCGGAATTTGTACTCGTTAATTCCGCTGTGAGACGATTTTTAATGGGCGCCGGTTAATGGCCGTCAGTTTTATTCAGCTTTCATTATTTCCGGGCGGGTTCATTGACCATATAAGGTACAGCAAGTATACGAGGCTGGTAGCCTGTCTCCGATTAGCCAATGAAAATGCTGGAAATCTGATATCCGTAGTTTAGTTATAACAATATATATTGCCGTAAAAGCTCTAGTAAGCCCCCGGGGGGCTTATTTAAATCAGGCCTCATTGACGGGGGTCTTATTAGAGAGGGTGGCTTCGTAGAGAGAGGGGGCTTATTTGAAATCTCAAACACGCCGTTTTCGTCTTATAACAGTTTTTGTATCAAATTCAATGTGCTTGGGTGTATATTTGTTTAAGGAGAAAATAAAGGTCACGTGACTAGGACTTATGGCGTCATCAAAGAAAAACAATACCCAAGCACTACTCAAAACTATGGTTGGAGCTAGGATTGCAGCATCAGGGTTAAGATCTAGGGTAAGGGCTAAGTTCTGGCCCTAAGTTAGTGTGAGAGTTAGAGTTTGAGTGAGAATAAGTCACGTGATAGACACTCCCACACCACCGTGACACTATAGGCTGAACAGTTGTTGTCATCCAGCTATTATGAGCCTAAAATGGTTTTTCACCTAAGCCGAAATTTCAAAATAACCACCCCTCTGATTCTGATTTCGTCCTCTGTAAAAATGTTGGACGTTTGGGGGCTCAGTCGAGCTACCACCCCCCTCTAGCTTTAATTTCCTGTACTCAGATCTGCACAAACCTTTGCGAAAATACTGATAGCGATGAATTTTACAGACGAGTATGGTTTGCGAGTCGAAATTAACAAGTGGCTGACAAAAAGTATCTTTGCATAAAAATAAACCAACTGGGCTTTATGAAGTGGATTTCGTAAGAGGGAATAGGAGGGGCTCATTACAAAATCTCGTGTCCCAAAAAGAGGGGGTGGGGGGTTATTAGAGAGGGGGCTTATTACAACAAAACGACTTCAAAACGGGGGGCTTATTAGAAAGGGTGGTTAATAGAGAGGGGGGGGGGGGTCTTAATAGAGCTTTTACCGTATGTTAGGAAAAAAAGTAGAGTACGAGTAGTTCTCTTATTTTGACTATGCGCAGTAAAACGATCGAGTTAAACACGCGGGCGCACTCGAAAGTTGTTTCCAGTAATTAGGATAAGCGCAGTGCGCGTTACGTTAGGAAATTTTGGCACACGGTCGTTTGTTTCGCTTTCTTTATTAAATGATAAAAAAGATAAGGAACTACTTGTACGTTTGGGCACAATCGGCACGATCTTGTGTTTTTATTATTATTATTATTATTATTATTATTATTATTTTCTTCTTGTGACTTTCAGAGATAAAAGTAGCATCAATTTATAGCGGAGCTCCGGCGGCCCGAAGGGCCGCCATGCGGAGCACCATACCTACAGAAAACCGTCAAATGCTTTTTTCATGGTAAAAATGGCTAGCGGTATTGCTCGTGGCCGCGTACGCACGATGACGACGACGACGACGGAGTCGCCTAATAATTAATAATATCCTAATAATAATCATAATAATCCAACATGGCGGCCATACTCCACCTGGCCCAGCTGACCAGCTACTTGACAGCGCACGTCTTTGATACTGGACATCCATCTTATAGCCAATTGACACCTGTCAAAACAAGGTATCAGCTGACCAGTGTCACGAGACCATATCGCGGGCTCAAGTTAAGACCTCATCGAGGTCAGCTGTTTTTTTTTAATTGACCGCTGACCAGGTACTTGCTTTTCGCGCGCTTTCTGCGGCTCGTAATTTCACATTCAGTTGGTTTCTTTATTTTGAGCAAAGCAACTTCATCTTCTTCGATCAAAGTTTGTCTCTCGCGTAAAAAGCATAAAAATCAAGAACTTGTAAACGGATACTTCGGAAGGTGAATTTTCAAGTGATGAAAGGAAGGACGAAAGATTTTTCTCAGGAAAAGCTTCAAACCTGGATCGATTGTGCGGTTGGAAACAGTATAATTCAACGCTTCATAGGCTTTCACTTCACCGCGGCATTTTGCATCTCACCAAGAAAAGTCACTTAACAGTTCACCGGTATTAATGGGAGGAATGAGTAGCTCAAACTCTGTGGAAGAAGATCTTTCTTTGGAAAAACCGTTTGCTATTTTTGCGGATGCTTGTTTTTACTTTACTGAAGCTTACGTATTTTCAAGTGGTAGAAACCTCTACAACACAGCGCAGGACAGTGAGGTAATTAAATTAAATAAATAAAAGCTTAACATTTGGCTTAATCGTTGTTACTTTTGTTCAGGAATGAAACTTGTATTTTTCTCTCAAATGGATGGAGATAACAATCATCTGTACTCGTTTTGGACGCAAAGAAGTAGTTGAATTGTTTGTTTGTTTTGTTACGTTGTTTTCTTTGCAAGCAAACGAGTGTTTTTACTCTGCTTGGCTGACTGTTTTTCGACCTTGGTGCCTAAATAGCGTTAAGAAACTTTTGCCCTTATCTTATTAAAACGTAATCGCAGTGAGTAAAAATTAAAAGGATTAAAATTAAGGATTAAAGGCGAAAACTCAAGCTCGAGTTAAAAAAATAAAATCCTATCAAATGCATGTGCATGTGCACGTCTCAAAATCTGACATAAAGTTGTCAAAATACTGTCAAAATGTCAAAGACCAGCGCGCCTCACTCGTCATTTGAAAAACGTTTTAGAGATCTTCGTCGAAAGCGGCCTGTAGACAATAATATTAAGTTTCGTTTGAACCGGTAAGAATCAGCGTTTGGATGTTAAAAACACCGAAATGGGTTGACTGGCTGGCTGGCTTTGATAAATTTTATATTGGACGGGTCTGCGAGAGAAATGCTGGAGTGGTTTGGCAAGCGCTTTTTTCGTTAACTGGATGACGCTTTGCCACTGAGAATCATTAATTGAAGAAGGTTCATCGGAAGACATGGGAAGTACCAGTAAAACTATCAAAGCTCTTTAGCGTTTTGTGCCGAGCCAAGGAAAGATTTTGTGGGAAATGGCGCTATTATTCAGCTCTGTCGCGTTCCGAGTGATTGCTGCCTCAGTGATTCCTGTTCACTGCTCTAAACGATCAGGTGTGGACCTCTTTTTTGTCTTTTCTACGGACATTTATATCAAAATTGCTAAGCAATTTTTGTTACTTGTCTAATTTCTCCACCTTCTCCAAGAATCTTCGAAGAAATATTATCCGTATTGTACTTTGTCTTCTTGTAATACTTCTGTTTGTTCTGTTGTTTCTGAACCGCGGTCAATTCCTGTTGACTGCTCTTAACGATCAGTTTTTACCCTATATTGTCTTTTCTACGGGCATTTATGTCAAAATAAATACCTATTTTTCTAGATTAATCAGTACAAGTTATTTTTATTACAAGTTAGTCTTGTTAAATTTCTCCACCTTCTCCTTCTTCGAGCAAAACACTCGCATCGTACTTTGTTCGCTTGTGGTGTTTTTTTTTATGCGCTTTGAATTACGTTACGCTTTCATCTGAAAGTAGTTAGGACTCGCGAATGTCTGTCTTTTTTTTTTTGCAAACGTTTGCTATCGAAAACTCTTCGTTTTCCCTGATGCTGCTCAATTGTTTTGGACACAAATTAAACTGGCCCAAATAAAGCCATGCGGAGTTGCTCGGTGAGAGTGTGCAGCTCCGATTCTAAGCTTGGCCTGGCTAAGTAATGGTAATAGGACTGAGTGGAGTCCAATTCGGTCTGTAATCATACGAGTGATAACAAAATCGGACGACCGCGCAGCGGGAGTCCGATTTGTTTATCACGAGTATGATTACAGACCGAATTGGACGACACTAAGTCTTATTACCAATTAATCATAAAAATTACAATTTCCGAGAAAAGAAGAAGAGCCAATATATAAAATGGAGCGAAATTTTGCATTTAAAGGGATGAAAAAGGAAGCGTAAATTGTTTAATGTCGCTCTGAAATTGACTACGATCAAAATGTATGGTGATTGTAACCAAGGTTGTGATTGGTTGATTTAAACTACAACTTTGAATGTGATTGGTTGATTTAAAATACTACTTTGAATGTGATTGGCTTATTGAACTGTCCGATAACAAACTGTCCAATAACAAAGTGTCCAATAACAAACTGTCCGATAACAACTTGGCAAGTGAATTAGTGGAAAATAGGAGTTTCTTAAACCAATCACAATCGAGGAAATTGTAATTTTTATGATTAATATATATATATGGCCTTCAGCTTTTCTTTTTATAATCGCTACATACCAGACTGGAATGGTGTTCCATCGAACATCATGCATGCACCTTCTTTAAGCAGTTTTAAGTCCTATCTATTACATTATTTGTGTCAATTTTAAAACAGATGTAGCTTGTGAGTGACAAGTATGTAATTCAATTAGGTTAGCTTTGGATTGTATTTCAATTTCACTTCTTTATTTTTAGTGTTAATCTCAAAGCAGGGGGACTTGTAAGAGACAAGTATTCGATTTAATTTGATTAGGTTAGCTTTGGGCCACGTTTAAATTTCACCTCTTAGTTTTTAGAATGTGTAATACAGTAATAGCCCACATATAAGAACCTGAATTTTCCAATTTAGCCTAGATAGGTTCTTATATAAATGGTACTTAAAGCAAATTTAGGCTACCAAGGTTCTTAAAATAGGTTCTTATATTTTCATATGAATTTTATCTGAATATACTATATATATGACAAATATCATCTCATAATACAGTATAAATCATTTATTTGTACCATAGAGAAATGCCTATAGGCAGTTCAGTGCAGGTACAGTATATGTCCTTAACAAAACATAACAAAGAAACTCATTCAGCAGTTTCTACCTTAACACTTTTACAGCAACCCCACTGATAAGAACCTAACTTAAAATTTTAGGCTTAATATGCTCTTATGTGGAGGGGGCTTAAGATGAAAATTTTAGCCTAACAGGTTCTTAAAACGCAGGTTCTTATACGTTGGCTATTACTGTATTATATGATATTCTTTGTATGGGAATTTACTTTCTCCCAATTATTCTCTAGTCATGCACCTTTTTTTTGTATCAACTTAGATGTATTCGCATGAGAAAGTATTATTAAACTTAAAACTTAAAGTAAGCTCTTTTTCATCAGTGCACACATCGTTTGGACTTCCTTCTCCTGCATGCAGTCTTTCGATTAATTTTATTCATAGCTGGTCACACTAATCTTGTGCTATGTTTGGCTGACATTTTGCACTAATGTTTAATGGGATTTTTGATGTTTGATGAAGTATGTTGTGCAATTTCAGATGTACATGGAGAAATGTGAGACTAGTCCTTACCATTCTTGCAAACTAGAAAATCAAGTTAAGATGGCTAACATGGATTTCCAGTACTTTTGCTTTGGTAAATCATTACTTTAAATCCTCATACAACATTGTTAATTACCTTGATAGTGATATCAACCAAATGCCCATTATTTTATTATCAAGTTGCTTAGTCTAGCACTTAGCTGGCCAGAAGAGCAGCTGGATTTCTTTTTGAAAACACTGTAGGTGCATTGATTGATGAGCTTAATGTCAGCAAGCAGTTTTTTGCGATAGTAAGGTCAAGATGTAACTGATCAAAAGATATATCTTGGTTTAAATGCATATCATCTAAATATTTTTATTGATTTCCATGTATCTTTCTTTCATAATTTTTTTTAGGCATACATATATCCAGAGGATACACAATTTCTGATTTCACACTCTCTCATGGGAGGCTTTGGATAACTGAAATTGCATTCATTATGAAGTGATGACTATATACCTGATGTCGGATACTGATATAAAATAGCATTTACCAGGCTTCTCCACCAATTTCTAGTGGCTCTAAACCATAACTAAGTAGCCTACATTTGAACGGGGAAACAGGCCTGTCCTTAGGTATTGTTCTAAGATGTTAAGAAAATGTTTTGTTTTAAAAATTTATAGATGCAAACTAGCGTTTCAGGTTCTTATTTACACAAAGTATTAAAGATTATTTAAAAATAAAAACCTACCTCAATATTTTTATTTTTGCTTTTTAACATCTCCAAACTCAATTTGCAAAGGAATTTTTATTACCTTAAGATAGATAGAACGCTTGTTTTTGGGGGGCTGGGGGTCCAAGTTCATATCTGCTAGCAGTTCTGGACAAGGGGGTCCAAATCTGATCCACAAGCAGATCTGGACGAGAGGGTGCAAATCTGCAGGGGTCCAAATTCACTGTGCCACTGGCTCAGATCACCTTTCCATACTATTTTTTTACAGCATTGGGTCTTTAGCTTGAGTGAGGTCAGATGGGTGATATGACAAGCAGACTAAATGTAAATGCCAGTAGTAAAAGAATGCTTTTCTAGCTCCGCTTTTAGGCTTGGCTAAATGTATATATTAAATAATACTATGATGCTTTCGTGGCCACTGGACCGGAACTGATGTTCCCGATGTTTGAGAAACTTGCCGTCTAGAAACCCGTTTGGCCTTGTAGTCTTTCTCGCAGAAACAGCAAAGATGGCCGGAGAATGTTGTTCTATCAGGTGGCATTGCAGTTGGTATGCAGCCATTCGTAAACATCTTAAACAACTTCGTAAGCTTCAAAGAATTCCCTTAGGCTAGATTCACCAGATTTATATACCATACCGATCAGGAGCACTCCATGTACATTCTGTAGCGTGGGTGATAGGCGTAAAAGGGGAGGGGGTGGGGGAGAGAAAAAGAAAGGGAAAATTGGAAGAAATGGGAGGGAAAGCGGAAAAGGTTGCGACGGTTGTCCAATACACCCGATCTGAGTCGGATCGACTGAGGTGGTTGATGGCCTTTCTCACCGGAAGTCATTTTGCGAGAGACTTGGAAAAATTCCAGCATAATGTCATAGAGGTTATACCGTAAGTTGTAAATGTCCATCCGACACGGATCGCCACGGCCCGTCATATGAAAAGACAACCCGACTCACCGGACGTCATTTTGCGACTTAGAACGATGAATGAGTTGCCAGCAATAGGATACCAATGTTATACGCAACGGATAATGGGATCGCCTGGGGGCAAACATTTCATTTCGCTAGAAAGAAATGTATGGCGTTAAGTTGTTTCTTTGTCAAAAGCAGCGATTTTGATCAAAGAATAACGCCTTTTCGCCGTGATTTTGTGAGAAGCGGAGGTGAATAATGTTGGTGCGTGGAAATTTCGTGTGATTAATGCGGTAACATCTATTGATAAACACTTTCTTGCGTAAGGCAGATTGCGAAATCCACTGAATCTGCATCAAGTAATAGTCTCGAGATAGTACGAATCATCAGTTCATCCTACATGAGGAAACAAACTCTTGGGATCAAAAGCAGTCAAAAGCCACTAATCATTCATTGTTTTTTTATGGGTCATCGTTTTATAGGTGGTCGGTTTTCTATGCCGTCGTTTTTTGGGTCGTCGTTTCCTAGATATCCGTAACACAAGCAATACTGACTGTACTTCAAAAAAACGTTGTATTAAATAAGGCAGTGTTACTATCTGTACGTGATAAACATGATGCCATAGTGCAAAAATAAAATATGGAAAGGAATTCAGATCTTGTTATTCTAACTTTGCCATAATATTACAACTGTGCCGGTGAATCATTGAAGTTCTGATTGCCACTTGTGCGAGGCCGAGTGAAGGCCAATATGGCCTCATGTTTTCTTCTTATTCCCCAAGCGCCATACAAGTTACGTAACTCAGACAATGATAGTGGTAACGAAAATGAAACAAAAAACAATAGATGTACAAAGAGTATGAAACAACTACGGTAAATTAACAGGATGCGAAATAACAAAAATAATAGGATTAGTGATAAATGTTATGTAATAGTCGCAGCGCAACAGGTTCCCCATCGAGGGCCTCTGAATCAACATACCTGTCAGTATCATAACAAAATCCCTAAAGAGGGTCCTTTTGGGGATTCTGTTATTTTTGTGCAAGCCAGGTCATTCAAAAGCTCTTTGTTGGGAAATTATTACTTATTGTTTAAGGGCCCTCTTTAGGGATTTTGTTATGATACTGACAGGTATGTTGATTCAGAGGCCCTCGATGGAGAACCTGTTGCGCTGAGACTATTACATAACATTTATCACTAATCCTATTATTTTTGTTATTTCGCATCCTGTTAATTTACCGTAGTTGTTTCATACTCTTTGTACACCTATTGTTTTTCGTTTCATTTTCGTTACCACTATCATTGTCTGAGTTACGTAACTTATATGTAATTTGTAACCATTGTTGTAAAAGCGTATTTAAGTCGCAGGTTTTTAATATTCTGTTTGTAACTGACAAAGGTCGAGAGACCGAAACGTTTTTTATTCATAAATTTTTTAATTTTTAATCTTATTTGGACCAAAAGTTGTCCATTTTTGGTCTCTTTTTAACTGGTTTATATATATATATATATATATATATATATATATATATATATATATATATATATATATATATATAGCTGGATTTTTCAAAACAGGGCTCCTGGAGTCCATACTAACTCCTATTAGATGTCTCTCACTTTTTTTCTTTTTTTTCTTTTTTGGACGGGGCTGTGGGGGCATGCTAGCTACATTAATAATTAGAAGAAGAGAAAGAAACTGTCCCTGACTTCAACTTTGCATTAAGGTCTTATCCCCACTACCCCTCCCCCCCCCGCCCATCCCCTCCAGTTTTATTTGTCAGTTAGTTTCCAGTCTCTCTCAAAGAAAGAAACGTGCGTTTGAAGTCTTCGCGCGGTCAGTTAGCTCGCAATGGCGTCGTTAGAGTTTGATTTTCCGTTGGCCTCCTAGAGCAGAGTATTCCTTAGGACATCATTAAGTCCAGTGAGGGGAAAAGTCTTGCGAGGTGCAGTGTCTGCCTCGTCTAATATCCTGCTGTGCAGTTATTTGCTAAACGAGTACTTTGTTTACCCGGGAGGTACTGCTGGAAAAATGCAGGGATATTGAGAGCTCTGCTTTGAGAGGTAACAAGTCTTTAGCCTCAGAGAGTAGGTGTCGGTGATCATTTCAAGGCTCAGGGAGAGAAACTGGTGTAGAATTTGAAGCATGCTAAAGACTTAGTAAAAATGCTGTGGCTAGATGGTCGTCAACATCTCCTCGCTAACACGGACAGTAAACATCCGGGACCTCAAAGGCATGGCTGGGAATTTGTCTGCAAAAAGCGTAAGTTTGAACATTTTTTTGACTAGTTTCCGCCCTCGCAACTTCGATCTTAAGCTAGTGATTTGATAGTCTGAAAGTGTCATAATGACTGGTTTCCGGTGTCAGAAGTGATCACAAAATCGAGCGATAATTTACACAAATAAAATTCGACAATAATTAGCTGTGATTCTTCGTAGCAATCACGAACGCTCGGTTGAAAACGCTGCTAGATTTCGGCTAAGTCGATGCCACTAATTCCAAAGCTAACTTTGCCGTCAGAAAGAGCGTATTCTAGAGAGATTTGGCCGACTAACGCACCAAAATT
>JAEMWC010001396.1:102500-137500 GCA_016490735.1 Pachyseris speciosa | reverse complement strand
GTTTGATGTCACAATGGGCTCATACGACGGAGCAGAAACATGTGAATTAATAGGAAATTACATGCTGTCCTTGATAGCATCCAAATTCAAGAATGAAGTTGGCCTGTACCGTGACGATGGTCTCGCAATTTGCAAAGCCACTCCGAGAGAAATTGAAAAAACCAAACAAGAAGTAAGCCAAGTGTTCAAATCAAATTGCCTCAAAATCACAATTGATGCTAACAAAAAGATCGTCAACTTTCTTGATGTCACCTTCGACCTCACACACGGCAGCTACAAGCCATACATGAAGCCCAATAACAAACTGTCGTATGTCCACCAACAGAGCAACCACCCCCCAGAATTACTAAAAAACACCCTACTCAACATTAACAAGAGATTAACTAACATATCATCCAGCAAAGAAGTATTTGACGAATCCATTGCGCCTTACCAGAAAGCTCTTGAAGAAAGTGGATACAGTCACAAGCTGACGTACAATCCTTTACAAGAGCATGCTTCGAAAAACAAAAGGAAACGAACACGAAACACCACATGGTACAACCCCCCTTTCAATTCAAACGTCAGAACTAACCTTGGAAAAAAGTTCCTACACATCGTCGACAGATGCTTCCCAAAGAACCATCCACTCCACAAGATTTTCAACAGACACACACTTAAACTCAGCTACTCATGCATGCCAAACATGAAATCTATCATATCGTCACACAACAAGCGCATTCTCTCAAATTTGAACTTACCAACGCAACAACCTGACACCTGCAATTGCAGAAAAAAACCAGACTGTCCACTAGAAGGAAAATGCCTCCAGACAAATGTCATCTACCAAGCCACAGTAACCACAGAGGCAACAACTGAAACGTATGTCGGACTGGCAACAAACTTTAAGGAACGTTACAGAAACCACCAGACATCCTTTCGACACTCCAACAGAAGAAATGAAACAGAACTCTCGAAGTATGTCTGGAATTTACAAGACAAGAAGAAGCCTTTCCAGATGACATGGAAAATTTTAAAGAAATGCAAACCCTACAGCAACATAACAAAAAATGTAATCTTTGTCTGTATGAAAAATTCATCATCATTTGTAGAAAAGAGCTGTGTAGCCCAAACACGCGAAACGAGCTAGCGAGTTCATGCCCCCACAGAAACAGATATGTGCTCCAGAACTTTAGAATAACGTAACTAAGACAAAAAGCATCTGTTACCTAGATACAATGACTTGAATGTAACGCATCCCCATAACAACCATTCATATTTTACTGCCAGTTCTCTTAGTTTTAATACTAAATCGTTAAAGTTGCCTGATGAGTATGGTCATATAATTTTGAACCATACGAAACAGCACTGTCGCAATAAAACGATGATTATTCCTGAAGCCTGAACTCCTGTGAAGTTATAGTCAATGCTCCTCAATCAAATGAGTTGAGCGCTCTACGAAATACATTTTTTAAACAAAAACTAGTGAGCAGCACACAGCAACAGATCTTGTCAATGTTTTTTAATATTATCCGACCGGTTTCGTCTGATCAGGCAGACTTCATCAGGGATTTAACAAGATTACAAAATGAACTACTTTTATACTAAACATTTACAGTATAAAGCACGTTCAAAGTAGGGTGTGAACAGCAAAAAACACCCACAAACAAATACGCACAGGATACAACGTAAATCCTGCGTTACAAAATGTGCAATAGTTAATTTTGGGGGTCACGATTTAACGTTAAATCGTGACCCCCAAAAAGTATTTATTTACATAGATGTGCTAACGTGTTAGTAGCTTTATAACTAACGATAGTACTAAGGTTAGGTAAATGCTTAAGAATAACTTTCTTGATTCCAATATGACTGCAATTAAAGGACGTTTTGAACACCACCCGTCTATGCGTAAGTACTCTTACAGGCTTAGAAAACCATTTCTTCCTGTTCCTATAACTAATCCCCCTGAAAATGGGTAGTAAAAACTTAGCAGGATAACCCCTAAGGCGTAGGCGCTTCCAAAAAAGTAGCCGTGTCTCATTGAATAAGTAAAACCTGGAGCTATTTCTGGCGTAGCGCATAAGTTCGCCCTTAATAAAAGCTTTTTTATTGCTAGTGGGGTGAAATGATTCAAAAGGTATGTACAAATACTTGTTAAGTGGTTTCTGAAAAGTAGAGTATTGCAGCGTTGGATAAGAAGAATCCTTGAAAAGAAGCAAATCTAGGAAAGAAATCTTAGAATCGCTAATTTCGTACGTTATCTTAATTCGTTCATCCTTAGTATTTATAGCACTCAGAAATTCTGAAAGGATTTCCCGCGTCCTATCCCAGATGACAAATATATCATCAATAAATCGCTTGTAAAGAGTAAGATGTTGAGCATACAACTCTATAATGTCCCTTTCGTGATAATACATAAATGCATTTGCCGCTGTAACAGCAAAGGGAGTGCCCATAGCGATTCCGTGTATTTGATGGTATATGTCACAGCTAAATTCTGATTTAAGGAAATTATTCTCAAAGACTAATCTAGTTAACTGAACCAACAGAGGAGTTTGCGTAACCTTACCCTCGCGGAGCAAGAGGTCAAGAGCAATAATAGCCTTCTTAGTGTCAATGTTCGGGTAAAGTGATGACACATCCGCCGTGACAAGAAGGCAATTTGCGGGTAGCTTAATCCCCTCTAGACATAGGATCAGTTCACCAGAGTCACGTAACACCGTAGGCATGGTTATAGAGGGTTTAACTAACTCGTCTATAAGAATACTAATAGGCCTGGTGATGTAAGAGTGAGAAGCTGCGATAGGCCTTCCAGCTGTAGGTGACTTGTGAATCTTAGGAATAATGTAGAACTTAGCGGGATCGAGACTCCTAGGATTGTCATCAAGACTACGAAGAAATTTGTGAGAATTTGGAGGTAGAAAGCTAGAGTAACTCTTAAGAAGTTTTTCCTTTGTCTCGATTACCTTTTGACGTCTGAATGTCCAGTCATCTTTGGTGACTTTAACATACGACTTAGTGTCATTTAGGTGATTTAGAGTTTCTTGTTCTACCCATTCTGTGGAAATGAGAGCAGGTCCAAGGTTTTTGTCCGTTGCTAGGACGCGAACCGTAGGATCTTCCTTGATCTCACGCAATCCACTCCGTTCATCAGACGACAGATTATTCCGCCAGCCAGGTTTATTCTGATGAACGTTCTCCAGTAAGTCTTGACGAATTTTGTACAGGTGTTCCTCGAGGTCAGGATCTTCCCGTGGAGGATTCCAGCCTGATCTTACGTACAGTTTAGGATTAAAATCAGGATCATCGGGCTGATTGGCATATTTGTAATGCAACCGGACACTGCGACAGAAGTCCTGTACTTGACTCTCGAAAACACGCGCAGTTGGGGGCTGAAGCGTGGGCCTGAACTTCAGACCCAGGCCAAGAGTTCGTGACTGCGTCGCGGTGAGAGTGGCGTGTGAAAGATTGTGAAATTCCAAGTTCCGTGGTAATAAGTCCAAGATCGGTTTGTTTGCCATTTTATCCAGCCATTTCTCGTAACTGCCTCGTATGTCTATTTTACGACAGCGTTTCCTCGGCCTTTTACGTTTTTTGACTGCTGGCGACGCGAAACAGAGGAAGACCGGCTATCTGAGAAACCCACTCGTGGTTTTCTCGCTGCTGTCTTTCTCTTTTCTATTGATCGACTTTGCCTGCCTTTTGGAGTGTTTTTGGCTGCCGATGCGTCTCGCTGGTTACCACTGGAATTGCGGCGTTGGCTGCGATTCCTGGAGCTTGATCGTTCCGTGTTACGGCTTCTGGGATTTTTGGAGTTTTTACTGGGAGCTTGGCGCGTCTTCACCGGGGAGGAAATTGGTTTAAGCTTTGAGACTTCCCGTTGCACGGCACGCCGAACCATGTCGTGGATGGATTCCTCGTTGATGGTGAATTGTGCTTCCATTCGCTCCGCAGTTTTGGCGGCTTTGCTTGCTTTCTTGATGTTCTCCGTTACCCGTTTAGAAGTCCGTTTTGCGGCGCACTTGAAGTAAAAGTCATCGGCGAAAGATGTTGCTGATTTGGCAAACTCGTCCGCTTCGATGTTTAGAGAAGGCTCACTTGACTGGAACGAGTTTCTCCAAGTCTCTATAGTTGTGAGGACTTTCTGTTTTTCTTCCGTGCATCGATCTTTCACGTGCTGTTCGTCCAATTGAAGGGCCTCGATAGTGGCGTCTAGAAGCTTCAATTCAGCCTCCTTAATTATGACATTAAATGTTTGCTGAAGATGTTCCGCGTTTCTGCCTTTCGCAGTGACATTGCCGATCTTCATACCATTGGGCACCTTCCCGTCGCTTTTTGAGGACTCAAGTCTTTGCTTTTTGAGGACGCGTTGAAAGTGGTCGTCGATCCACGTTTGGGATTCTGCTGATTCTTCGGCTGATGCTCGAAGATCTTCCACTATATCATCACGCGCACTGCTCTGTCTCTCCGCAGATTCTTGCCGCTTTTTAAGTTTCAAGGCACTTTTACCTTTCTTGAGTCCAGGGCGACCTGTAGTGTTGCTGAACATTGTGGCTTCTTCTAGTGACGACTTAGACAATTTTTTAAACAAAAACTAGTGAGCAGCACACAGCAACAGATCTTGTCAATGTTTTTTAATATTATCCGACCGGTTTCGTCTGATCAGGCAGACTTCATCAGGGATTTACCAAGATTACAAAATGAACTACTTTTATACTAAACATTTACAGTATAAAGCACGTTCAAAGTAGGGTGTGAACAGCAAAAAACACCCACAAACAAATACGCACAGGATACAACGTAAATCCTGCGTTACAAAATGTGCAATAGTTAATTTTGAAGGTCACGATTTAACGTTAAATCGTGACCCCCTGGAGAAGGTTCTTGGATGACTGTTACATAAACTGGCCTTATGGTGAGGATAAATTGAAGGAGCTTCACGATATTCTAAACAGCCTAGATAGCAGCATTCAACTTACTGCTGAAACTAGCTGCAAAGAACTTCCGTTCCTTGATGTCATGATAAGAAAAGACAATACTCACCTAACAACCGATTTTTATTATAAACCGACGGATTCATTCCAGTACCTCCCATATACATCCAGTCATCCAAGACACACAAAAAATAACATACCATACAACCTGGCTCGGAGGATATGTATGATTGTTGAGAACCAGGACATAAGGAAACGGCGCCTTCACGATCTCAAACAAATCCTTCTGAGGAAACAATACCCAGCTGAGATCATAAATTACGGTATAAACAAGGCCCTCAACAAAACATCGGAAGAGTTAAGAAGGGTGAGAGAACAAGCTAGTGAAAATAACCAGGGGCACCCAACAACAAGTTTCGGTAGATATCTGTTCGGTGGAGGGTAGTTGGCCTTGGGTTTTCGGCGTGGATTCAAGAGTGCACTCGGATTTTCGTAACTAAAACGTGGCCTAAAAAATTCGCAATTGGGAAATTGTAGCCCCTAAGGTTTTCGGAAAGGTCGTGATTGCTGTTTTTGGCACTCAAAAACGTCAGCTAGCATTTTCGGAAAGAAAATAGTTCCATAGAAAGTTCGTGGGAAGTTCATTTCAGCTTGCAGTTTCTCAAAGGGAGATTTTGTTCCCTAACATTTTCGGCCAATTAAAACTTCAGCTAGGGAATCCGAACAGATCAACTTCTTCTAGCTTATGAAAACATCACTTTAAACAGACTTCAAACACCATAAGGTACTTAAAAATGTCTTTCTGCAGCTTTTGGTTGATTTGGCTCTTTGGGTGCACCTGAATAACCTCCTCTGTCTGGTAACGACTTGCAATCCCAACAATCCGCAAGTATTTCAGCTGGTCAGGAAAACACTACCCATGTTGAACCAAAACTCCTCATTAAAATCCATTATGAGCAAGACTAAAGTAATTCACAGTCAGCGACAACCCAGAAACCTCAAACGGATGCTAACAAACTCCTATTTCTCCGGGCAAAAGGACACTAATCCGGAAATTAAAATTTGTGGAACAAAACGTTGCGGAACATGCCCCTATTTGAAACAGGGTAAAGAATTCATCTTCTCCGCCACGAATGAAAAATTTCGGGTAAAGCACTCGATGAACTGCACCTCAACGAACTTGATTTACGTAATAACATGTGCAGGATGTGGACATAATTATATAGGAGAAACGGGTGATGTCCTGAGAAATAGAGTGACGGTTCATAAACAGCAAATTAGAGACCCGCACACACGTATGCTAGGAATCAGCAAGCATATTGATGAATGTGCTGCGGGACTGACACCTCAGTTCACTATCTTTCCGTTTTATAAGATTCTCAGCCCCTCAGAGGGCATGAGGAAGAACAAAGAGAGGTTTTTTATTTTGAAGTATAAACCCGTTCTTAATGATTTAAAATTACGCTAATTGCTCGCGCGCGCTTAGAATTACAATAGCCATTATAATTGTAATTACAATTACATCTGTGACGCAATAAGTCAATAAACACACTTTGCTATGCCTGAAGAGCCGCAACAGCGTTGAAACGCGTAGCGCAAAAGCAAAGTAACAGAAGACTTTGGGTTTTTATTGTTTTTAGTATATATATATATATATATATATATATATATATATATATATATATTTGAAGACAGTCTGATCAACTGAAGATTTGACGTGACATGTCAATTACTATGTAGTTTCGTACCGCACAACCTGTACGGCACTCTATAGTAAACTATCAGCGGAAAAATTGAAGACTTCATCTGCTATAAAAGTGCTCAATGGAAAGACCATTCACAGCTCTGGTTTTTCTGATAGTTACATTAAGCTCCTATCTCTTGAGCACTCTGTTCGACTCATCAACTATTACCATGGAGAAGATCAATCTGGGCTACTCAACCAAGAACATCCCGTTGCCATCAAAAGGCGAGTACATGAAAAGATTTATTGAAAAGACGGAAAACTTCTTACGGCGAATGCGATGGAAGGCTTATCACTTCCTCAACCAACAAGAAACATCAACGAAGGATACGTACGGATTCAAATCGAGAAACCCCCTGCCTAAAATTGACGAGCTGATACCCTTTGAAGAAGGCATGTTAGACCTTATCCAGAACATTAAATTCAAGGACACAGCGAAATCCAACTTTCAACGAACATTAAATGCCGACATCAAGAACCAAATCAAGAAACCAAACAGCCTTTTGATCCTGCTGACAAAACCACGAATTATTATACAATGAACACTACTGCTTACTACAAGTTGATCAAGGAGAACGTAACCAAAACCTACAAAAAATCAAGTGGCAAAGCTGTAGAAAAATTAAACACACAGTCCGCAAGAATAGCTAAACATCTAAACCTAGACGACCGCATCGAGAAACTGGCCGAAAAGGAAGCCTTTATCACTTTGAAGGATCACAAGTCTGCCTTTCACGACCACCCGACCTGCCGTTTAATTAACCCATCCAAATCTGAAATCGGCGTGATAAGCAAACACATCCTTGATAACATCAACACCACCATCATCAATAAAACGCAGATCAACCAATGGAAAAATACGTCCAGCGTCCTTAAATGGTTTAACAGCTTACAACACAAAGAAACGCTATCTTTTATATGTTTTGACGTGTGCGATTTTTACCCATCAATAACCGAGAAGCTACTCTACAAAGCACTGGATTTCGCAAATAGTTACAAACCCATCAGCGCACACGAACGTGACATAATCATCCACACCAAAAGGTCACTGCTGTTTAGCGACAACATCCCATGGGAAAAGAAAGCTTCCAACGACCAATTCGATGTAACCATGGGGTCGTTTGATGGCGCTGAAACGTGTGAGCTGGTTGGCTGCTACATCCTATCCCAACTCACCCAAAAGTACGGAAAAAGCATTGGTCTTTATCGCGATGATGGGCTGTCAGCATTCAATAAAACGCCACAAGAGATCGAAAGTATTGAGAAAGACTTGTGCAAAATTTTTCCGTGACAACGATCGAAAGATTACAGTAGAGGCCAACTTAACCAGAGTCAATTTCTTAGATGTCACCCTCGACCTAAAAAGCGGAAAGCACTTCCCATTCACAAAAGAGGGAAACATACCGTTGCACAAGCAATCTAACCACCCACCTTCTATTCTGAGAGACATCCCTGCGTCTTTCCGAAATATCATCTGACAAGGAAAGTTTTGACAAGGCCAAAAGTACGTACCAAGACGCGCTTAACAAAAGTGGCTACAACTACAACCTGTCCTACAAAGAAACAACTCCCGATGCACCACGAGCAAAAAGAAACAGTCAAAGAAATATAACGTGGTTCAACCCGCCATACAGTAAAAATGTAGAAACCCAAGTCGGCAAATGCTTCCTTTCACTTGTTGATCGGCACTTTCCTATATCCAATCCACTCTTAAACTGTTAAACTGAACTTAAACTGAGCTATAGCTGTATGAGTAACGTAAAGACCATAATCTCCAGCCACAACAAAGCTCAAATTGGCAATTCATCAGAAGAAACCAATAACGCGTGTAATTGCCGGAACAAGAAATCTTGCCCCCTAAACGGAAATTGTAATGTGCGGAACATTATCTACCAAGCAGAGGTCGTCACCCCGGAATCCAAAGAGACTTACATCGGACTGTGTGACACAACATTCAAAGAACGTTACAGAAACCACACAAGCTCCTTCAGGAGCGAACGATACAAAAATGTAACCGAACTCAGCAAGCACATATCGAGTCTGAAAGATCGAAAAATCAATTACAAAATTAAGTGGCGAAAAGTAAGGCAATCCAGATTGATTCAAATATCAACAAAAAATGAAATCTGTGTCTGTGGGAAAAATATTTTATAATATGTAAACCAGAAATGTCGACACTTAATCATAGAAATGAACTGACATCGATCTGTAGACATTCTAAGAAATTCCTGTTAAATACCGTGATTGCTTAACGTTTAGTGCTTCCGTCGACCAATTACATCTTGGCATGTCACGCTCGCAAGCATTGTTCCATATTTTCAAATTTTGTATATCTTTAAATGTAACCGTTATTGTTGTCAGTTGCCTGATGATTGCTTCCTGAGAAGCATGAAACTCGGAGTAGCAAATAAATGTGTTTAAACTAATCCGACTCCATAATTGAATATTATATATATATATATATATATATATATATATATATATATATATATATATATATATATATATATATATATATAGCTGGAGTTTTCAAAACAGGGCTCCTGGAGTCCATACTAACTCCTATTACATGTCTCTCACTCTTTTTCTTTTTTATCTTTTTTGGACGGGGCGGGGGGCATGCTAGCTACATTAATAATTAGAAGAAGAGAAAGAAACTGTCCCTGACTTAAATTTTGCATTAAGGTCTTGTCCCCACTCCCCCCCCCCCCCCGCCCATCCCCTCCAGTTTTATTTGTCAGTTAGTTTCCAGTCTCTCTCAAAGAAAGAAACGTGCATTTGAAGTCTTCGCGCGGTCAGTTAGCTCGCAATGGCGTCGTTAGAGTTTGATTTTCCGTTGGCCTCCTAGAGCAGAGTATTCCTTAGGACATCATTAAGTCCAGTGAGGGAGAAAGTCTTGCGAGGTGCAGTGTCTGCCTCGTCTAATATCCTGCTGTGCAGTTATTTGCTAAACGAGTACTTTGTTTACCAGGGCGGTACTGCTGGAAAAATGCAGGGATATTGAGAGCTCTGCTTTGAGAGGTAACAAGTCTTTAGCCTCAGAAAGTAGGTGTCGGTGATCATTTCAAGGCTCAGGGAGAGAAACTGGTGTAGAATTTGGAGCATGCTAAAGACTTAGTAAAAATGCTGTGGCTAGATGGTCGTCAACAACTCCTCGCTAACACGGACAGTAAACATCCGGGACCTACCTCATGAAATTATCGAGAAAGACACAAGGCATGGCTGGGAATTTGTCTGCAAAAAGCGTAAGTTTGAACATTTTTTTGACTAGTTTCCGCCCTCGCAACTTTATCGAGTGATTTGATAGTCTGAAAGTGTCATAATGACTGGTTTCCGGTGTCAGAAGTGATCACAAAATCGAGCGATAATTTACACAAATAAAATTCGACAATAATTAGCTGTGATTCTTCGTAGCAATCACGAACGCTCGGTTGAAAACGCTGCTAGACTTCGCCTAAATCTATGCCGCTAATTCCAAAGCTAACTTTGCCGTCAGAAAGAGCGTATTCTAGAGAGATTTGGCCGAATAACGCACCAAAATTCTCATGTCAGAGGTCACGTCAATTTCATGTCTAATTGCAAGTCAAATAACATGTATTATTTGTCTTCCCTTTGACAGAGACTGTAGGTTCATAACGGGCCTAAATGCAAGTCTCCCTTTTGATAAGCCGAGGTATTGATAAAGAAAGTTCTAAAACCCCTCAAATTTTCATGAGCCTGGTTTTGAAAAGTTCGGCTAGATGTCTCAAGGTAATAACACATGTGGACATTCAGTTTCTCAGTTTTATGGCCCATCCTGTCCAAATCACGGCGTTTTCAACGCCAAAAAGCTACTGACATTAAAAGAATTGCCTTCAAACCGAACGTTAAAGCACGATTTTCACAATGTGTGTGATGTCAGAAGAGGCTAGCTATTTAACAAGCAATATATATCATGGTGCTGAGTAAAACCAGCATTTAATGTCTGATTTTTGATCTTCTAAAGGCACCCTTTTTTCTGTTTGCGCTCAGTACTGTTCAGTTGAACGTGTGACATCGTTTAAAGTCGATTATAAGCTTTTTCTTTACAATTTCACCTATTTGCTTGAAATATATAGCTGGAGTTTTCAAAACAGGGCTCCTGGAGTCCATACTAACTCCTATTACATGTCTCTCACTCTTTTTCTTTTTTATCTTTTTTGGACGGGGCGGGGGGCATGCTAGCTACATTAATAATTAGAAGAAGAGAAAGAAACTGTCCCTGACTTAAATTTTGCATTAAGGTCTTATCCCCACTCCCCCCCCCCCGCCCATCCCCTCCAGTTTTATTTGTCAGTTAGTTTCCACTCTCTCTCAAAGAAAGAAACGTGCATTTGAAGTCTTTGCGCGGTCAGTTAGCTCGCAATGGCGTCGTTAGAGTTTGATTTTCCGTTGGCCTCCTAGAGCAGAGTATTCCTTAGGACATCATTAAGTCCAGTGAGGGAGAAAGTCTTGCGAGGTGCAGTGTCTGCCTCGTCTAATATCCTGCTGTGCAGTTATTTGCTAAACGAGTACTTTGTTTACCCGGGCGGTACTGCTGGAAAAATGCAGGGATATTGAGAGCTCTGCTTTGAGAGGTAACAAGTCTTTAGCCTCAGAAAGTAGGTGTCGGTGATCATTTCAAGGCTCAGGGAGAGAAACTGGTGTAGAATTTGGAGCATGCTAAAGACTTAGTAAAAATGCTGTGGCTAGATGGTCGTCAACAACTCCTCGCTAACACGGACAGTAAACATCCGGGACCTACCTCATGAAATTATCGAGAAAGACACAAGGCATGGCTGGGAATTTGTCTGCAAAAAGCGTAAGTTTGAACATTTTTTTGACTAGTTTCCGCCCTCGCAACTTTATCGAGTGATTTGATAGTCTGAAAGTGTCATAATGACTGGTTTCCGGTGTCAGAAGTGATCACAAAATCGAGCGATAATTTACACAAATAAAATTCGACAATAATTAGCTGTGATTCTTCGTAGCAATCACGAACGCTCGGTTGAAAACGCTGCTAGACTTCGCCTAAATCTATGCCGCTAATTCCAAAGCTAACTTTGCCGTCAGAAAGAGCGTATTCTAGAGAGATTTGGCCGAATAACGCACCAAAATTCTCATGTCAGAGGTCACGTCAATTTCATGTCTAATTGCAAGTCAAATAACATGTATTATTTGTCTTCCCTTTGACAGAGACTGTAGGTTCATAACGGGCCTAAATGCAAGTCTCCCTTTTGATAAACCGAGGTATTGATAAAGAAAGTTCTAAAACCCCTCAAATTTTCATGAGCCTGGTTTTGAAAAGTTCGGCTAGATATATATATATATATATATATATATATATATATATATATATATATATATATATATATATATATATATATATATATATATATATCTGTCTGGATTTGATAAAACGTACCTGCGCGAAAGAGGCGCTTCTTGGTGCGGTTTTTTTCTCGTTCAAAAACTATCTCCAAAGTAGCCATTATAAGGACTAAAAGAGTGATTAGCGCTTTTTTCTCTTCTCCTCCGCCCCTCCTCCTCTCTCACTCTCTCATTCCCTCCTTCTCAGTGCTGTGGAGTGATTGCGGGGCCCGTCCGCTGCAAAAAACGCCAGTTTTGGACCCATTTGGGTCAACCGGCTCCAAATTTCTGCGGGTACGTTCTTGCAAATTCACACAGATATATATAGCAAGACAACACTCCACCGTCACGCGCGTTAAACATGTGCAAAAGGAAAGAGCTCTGGGGTCGAGAATGGATATGCACAGGACGTCACAAGGTTAACATACCGAGCGTGGGGGAATTGACAGCTTCCACATTCCCCTAGTCAGATGCAATGGCGAAGCGAGGTCGTAAGTCTTGTGCGGCCGGTGGTCCAGACCAAATAAGCTACATATGTAAAGCTGTATAAATAAGCTGAATGCGGGGTATGGTCGAAAAGTTAGAAAACTTTCTTTTTTTTTATCTGACGCCCCTTAATATTTCATTAGAAAAATATCTCAATACCACCTCCCTCCCTGGTCCCACCAAAAACTGTTATCACTTCAGTTCTATAAACTATACGCTGTAAATAGACTGTGGAATGGATCAGTTCACCGTTTTTCATTGTTGCAGCTGTTAGCGCATTAGATTTTAGCCCTAAATACCAGCAGAGTGTCTCACATCCTTTTCCTACCAACGTGATAACCTACTACCATTAAATTCCACAGACAACAAACTTCGCAATTTTACTGCAATTTCAACTCTCGGCCCAGGTGTATAAATGCGTATTGCTGACATATTGATAGAATTCCACCCAGGAATACTCTCAGTCGCTTCATGTTACAGAAAAATGAGTTAAGCTTTCTAGTTTATCCCCTGTAGACCTACTATACTTTTTTGTTTGTGATGAACACATTCTTCCAAGAGTCTGTTACTCTATTATTATCGCGTGTAGTGGTCGTAAGCTGTAACTCGCCATCAGCGGTGTGTCAACCTATCGAGTCTAACTCTATCCTTTGAGAAACCACTGCCAGAAAACATTAGTGCCCTCTTCATTAGACAGGGTGTAAGCACAATTCTTGTTTTGCTGTTTTGAAATCAAGGATTGTACTTTCCGCCGTACAGTATTTGACCAACAGATGTGACAAGCATCACATGCTCAGCTTACGATTAGATTTTAGAAAGTCACTGAACTATTTCTTGTTCAGTATTTGTATTTTATGTTTGAATGGAGGAAATGTTGCAGTTTCGGATGAAATGCATCATTAAATTTAACATCCTTTGTTTGTTCACTCACTGTTACGTTTTAGAACTTTTTTTAGAACTTCAAGGACATGTGAGTTAAATTTAAATGAAAAATTAGTTACGTTTTGTTTCTTGTTGTTAATGGTTTTACTCAGGCGAGAAGTTAAACGTATTAAGGCAGCGCAGGACACTTAAACTCATTACATATGTATCTTTAAAGAGTATGCAAAAACTGTGCGACTAATTCCGACATTACACGGAATATTCATGAGAAGAGTTTTTACATTCTAAACAGTTTATTCAATAGAGTGTTTTCATTCACGTGACTACCGGCCATATTGATTTCATGAAACAAAAGAAAGTATTTGCATAAAAATAGTTCACATTCTAGAGTTTTAATTTGGGACACCAACATGACGGCCGTCGTTTCTTTGTTTTGGGACACCAACATGGCCGCCGTGACGTAACGTGAAAACACTCTATACGTTGTGTGTTCGTCGTATTGCAAATTGCACGTGTGATTAAAACCTCGAAGTATGAACTTCTTTCACATTTTTTATTACATCAGCTGCAGACGCGTTCGATCTTCGGAGAAGGAAAATAATGCAATTGCGCATCCAAGTTTTCATCACTGGAGAACTACAGGAACTGATACACCAGGGAGATAAACTGAGCTTGCTATACTGGTTATCACAAAAGATGGACTGCGGACTGTGGACGCGGACTGCGGACTGAGTATAAAATGCGGACTGAAGGCTGCGCACTAGGTACAAAACGCGGACTGAGTACAAAACACTGATCGTCCTCAGCTGAGTAAAAAGAACGTCTTCACGGTTATCATCTATCAAATGTATTGAACTGTAGGAAAGGTGATTACAATAGACCTTGCCACGGTTTCTGGTGCCATTTTGACTAAGGGGGGGGGGGGGTGGCAAACACGACTAAAATTACAGTAAACGGATGGGATTTTGGTCGACTTTGAACCACTGTAACGCCGCTACAAAGAGGCGTATTTCCACAGTGAAAATGACTTTTAAAACATTTTTTTATTCCGTTTCATGAAGTAAAAGGAACAGATTCAGGCTACAACGGACGTAAACGGAGATACAAACATTCAAACCCTTCTAATCAAAATTATGCAAATTGTAGCGAAATATTAATTAGAAGAGACATGCGAAGATTTATCATTCGAATTTACGGACTTCGTACCTTCTTTGATGGCCTTATTTTCTTTTAGATGAATGATAACAATAAAACGTTTTAAAGTAGTGGCAAACATTTGAAATCCGCCTCTTTGTAGTGGCGTTACAGCGGTTCAAAGTCGAATAAAATCCCATACATTTACTTTAATGGTCGACGTGTTTGCCCCCCAGTGAAAATGGCGTCAGAAACCATGGAAAGGTCTAACACAGAAAATCTACCTATTTTGACCTCGAGCTCTTCGTGATAGGAAAAATGACGACGCTTGTCGATTAGAATGTCATGTATGGTAATTGTGATGTGCCATTTTGGGAAAGAAGACCGCCTCAGTAAATAATTTTTTTCAAAACGCTCCCAATTGTTCTTATCGAGAATCCACTGTATTTGATTCATGTTTGCAAATCCGGATTTGGACTTTCTCCCAAAAAAGAAACGCACCGACATTTTCTGATTTATATTCTCTGCACCAGCAGTTAACCGTTCATATCAAACATTCCTCGAACGGGCACACATTTCCATTTACAGCATAGATACCTAAATTTGTGACCAGCAATTTTGTGATGCACTTGTAGTGTAAGGACCGGTGTGGCCGTGACATTTTGCGTAAAGTTTAAAAGGGTCCTAAGTTACAAATAGCGTTTATTTAGGCTAGGCCAGTTTTCTTCTTAGGATGTTAACTAGATGTTGTTATTTTGCGATTGGTCTTATTTTAGTGTCCCCAATTAGTAGAGGGTTTCACCCTCGGCTAGACAGTATTAACACTTAAATAAAGTCATTGATTGATTGATTGATTGATTGATTATGTGTGGCTCTGTTGGAGGCACTAATTCGGATCTGTCGACTCTAAGTTATTGACATGCATCTAGTCTGGCTTTAACGTAACAGAAGCTAATTACAATTGGCAGTGAATTGAATCATTAACCACAGCATTAATTGTGATGATAATTAAGGCGCGGATTTTTTTTGGCTGCACAAAACACGATCAATAGCTCAAGTGGGCCTCCCACGCAGTCGTTTTTAGGGGACTCGTATTTCACCTCCTCCCCACTAATGCCTGCTTACCCGAAGCCAACATCCCTTTCCCGCCGCTTAGCCAATCACATTTTACCTACTAAATTCTGGAAGGTTGACCTTGACCTCAGGACGCTTTCACGGGATAGGTCAACAAAGCGGAGACGACAGAGCTTGAGCAAGCTTTGGTCACCGTGTGCTCTACTTTTAAAATTTCCTGTTTAAATGCATATCAACTGACTTTACTTTAAGAATTTGTGAGAGGAAATAGCGATAATATTTCCGTCAATATGCCGACTAGTTACGCAAAGACGCTTATTTCAGTATCATGCAAGCTTCGCCTTCAATCTTCGATTTCCTCGCGGCTGGTCATCGTTGTGTCACTTCTCGTGAATTTGATGAAGGGCCAAGTCGGTTGTATTGGCGTATCCTCGGGTTAGTCTGAGTGATCTGGAGGAAGGAAACTTTGCCATCAGTAGACCATAGCGCGCAGTGGATCGAGCGAGCTGCTAGGAAATAAGCTGCATAATTTTGCCGTTCGCATCTCGTGAACTGAGAGAAAAAAAACTACTAGTTGGCGCAGTCTATGCCATCGGTGTTTGTTAACCTCTGACCGCTTTCCCAGGACGTTTTAGGATCGCTGCGTGGGCGAATTTCATCTGATTTAATGCAAGACCATGAGAGATCGAGCTTTGTTGTTGTACCATGTGTGATAATTTCACGTTGGTTTACTCTATGTTTGATCGACTGATACTTAAATGCTTCAGATTTCAAACTTGGTCGCGTCTAAATTCTTATCTGCTTTAGCCTTTTGTAACACATCGTATTACTAAGGGTGTGTTCCTTTCGGAGAATCCAAATCCAGATTTTTGATCTAAAAATGGATTTTGGGCGAATCCAAATCTGGATTTTGAATCTAATGAATCCTTTCTGGGAAAAGATTCACTGGATTTGAAATCCGCGATTCTAAATCCAGATTTTCGGATTTGTGATCTGTTGTGTTTCTTTTGGCATTGGATTTGAAATTAATGTTATTGAACAGCGGATTTTTTTTGTCGAGAGTGCGTTTCGTGACGGTCACCTTTGGCGCCGCCATTGCTTTTTCTTTGCGATGTGCATGTGGAACAGCGTTACAGGGAAGTATCCGTTTATTTTCATTTCTGCAGCGTCAAATATTTCTTAAATGTGCAAATAAGAGCGTTTAGACGTGTATTCTATCATAAAAGCCATAGTACAAGCTACCTGCCTACGTAATTTAATTACTGATTCATTACAAACGAAATTGGCTCGTGTTGTTCCTGTGTTCAAGTCTGGTGACAAAAGTTTACTTTCTAATTACAGACCTGCTTCAGTCCTACCAATTTTCTCGAAGTTCTTATAAAAGGTTGCGTACAGTCGCTTATTCAGATATGCAGAAAAGTATGAAAATGCGAGGTTGCCATAGTTGCAAATCCTTTTTAGGATTTTGCGTTCCATTCGGTCGCGAAATCTGGTGAATCTCGGATCAAAAATCCATTTTTTGGATTCGCCGAAAGGAACACACCCTAAAAAAACAAATCGGCTCCAGGACTTTGATACGTTTACAAATTCGCGAGAGAAAGAAGCACACGTTAGTTAGTGGGGAGAGGTGAAATACGAGTCCCCTAAAAACGACTTCGTGGGAGGCTATAGCTTAAGGTTTTAGTTGAAATTGCAAAACGCTCTTATGTTGTCTTTATCAGAGCTTTAATGTAAAAGATGGAGAGTTGTCTTTTATGCCTTTTTAAGTTTTCGCGTTCTTCTCAATAATAATTAATTTCTTCGACTCCCTCTAGTGTTAAACTCGAGGAGTTAATTACAATTTCGGGATAAAAACCCTACTATTACTTTCTCCAGCCCGGTCGATGTTGTAACTGAGCATTTCTGTGCATGTGACAATATTTTGGCAGGAATAAGCAGTTCAAACTTTGACTGGAAAAAATACCCGAAATACATCAGTGGCTAAAGACGAAGATGGTAAAGTAATTGACTGCAAGGAAAAGAAACTGGAAAGATGGGCAGAGTACTTCAGAGAGCTCCTAAATAAAGAACCAGATGTGAGTCCTTTGGAGGACATAGCTGCTGAATTCGATGACCTGGAAATCGATTTGAGTCCCCCTACCAAAAACGAAGCCGACCGAGCAGTCAGGAACCTTAAAAACAATAAGGCTGCAGGATATGATAAGATCACAGGCGAGATGCTGAAAGGAGGTGGCGATAAATTGATTGAATGGTTGTTACGAATATTTATCGCAGTGCGGACTAGTGAACGAATACCGGAAGACTGGAAGAGGGGGATTATTGTCAAAATACCAAAGAAAGGCGATATCGCAATCTGTGCCAATAATCGTGGTATCACTCTACTGAGTATAGCTGGAAAAGTTTTCTGCACCCTGGTCCTGCTGCGCATTACAGATGCTGTTGACGAACGCCTTAGAGAGAATCAAGCTGGATTTCGAAAGGGACGCTCCTGCTCCGATCAGTGTTTTCCCCTACGCCAACCTTGTAGAAAAAAGCCTTGAATTCCAGATACCTGTTAAAATCAACTTTATTGACTTCAAGTTCGCATTTGACAGCATCCAGAGAGACTCGCTTTGGTAGATAGTCGAATCCTATGGACTTGCAAGAAAGTTTATTAACATCATGAAGAATACCTATGACGGCTCAACATGCTGCGTGAAGGTAAATGACGAAATGACAGATTGGTTTGAAGTGACAACAGGAGTTAGACAGGGCTGTGTTTGGTCCCCACTATTGTTTGGCATCGTCATCGATTGGGTTCTCAAGAACTCCCCTGACAAGAACGACCTAGGGATTGTACTTGAAAAACGAAGAAGTTCTCGCTACCAACAACAGCGACTATCCGATCTCGATTTTGCGGACGACATAGCCCTGATTCGCGAATCAGAAAAGAGACTGCCACACGCAACATCTGAAGTAGAAGAGAAGGGAAGAAAGGTTGGTCTCACTATCAACTCGAACACTGACTCGAAGAAGACCAAGGTCATGGACGTTGCAAAATAAAGAAATGATATCACTACCACCTTGAGCAATCAAAACTCTCTTGAAAATGTCGACAAATTTGTCTATTTGGGAAGCATAATAACACACCTGAACTAGACAACCGCATTGGACAAGCAGAATATGCTTTCAACAGACTCCTACCTGTCATGCGCCACAAATCCATCAAGATGCTCACGAAAACTGCTATTTACCAAGCAGTAGTACTATCGACTCTTTTGTATGGCTCAGAAAGCTGGAACACCACCGTCCAGGAAGAGAAACGACTAGCAGCGTTCCACACCAGGTGCCTAAGAAGAACTCTTGGCGTCTCCTGGATAGATCATTTGCCAAATGAAGTGATCTTCGAGGGAGCCAGCCAATTACCACTCATTAACATCTTATGACTCAAACGTCTTACATGGCTCGGACATGTCATCCGTATGCACCAAACGCGCTTGCCCCGCCGCTTGCTCCACTGGGAACCACGAGGGCGCCGTCGCCCAGGCAGACAGCGCATGCGCTGGAAAGATACAGTGTCGAGAGACCTGCAAGACTCTGAACTTTCCTTCGAAGAGGCAACAGTGTCAGCGCAGGACTGCAAGGAGTGACGATCGTTTGTGTTGGCGCTATGTGGGCTCAGCCCACGGCAGCAATAATGTAATAATAATGTAAGCAGACTCAAGGCCTCTTTTAACCTGTTTCTGGGCCAGTACAATCCTAGTTTTGTTCTATACTCCCTTTTTTTATACTCAGTCCGTATTTTGTACCTTAAGTCCGCAGCCTTAAGTCCTCAGTCCGTGTTTTATACCTGGTCGGCGTTTTTACCCAGTCCGCAGTCCGGTCCACAGTCCACAGTCCATATTTTATACTGACCGCTTGCTATACTGTGATGTGACAGAAGCCAAATTGCAAATACAAATTTCACAAAGAAGATCAGATGCTTCAAAGTCTAAGAGTCCCAGTTTTACTCCTATACATACATATACATACATATTTAATAATCCTAAAAGCCGAGAGACTATACAGAAGCCAATAACTTTCAACGAGTCTCGAAATTGAAAAAGATGAAGAGGTTATCCTTTATCACTAAGTAATAAAAACATTTAGTTTATTACACTTCTAGATCTCAATCAGAAAACTAGGACACAAACGTCGTTTAACAGGAAATCGGGTTGTGAGACATTTAGAAAATACGGACGGAACTATGATAGACAGCGAGTCTGAGGTACCTTTGCTCCATTCTCGATTACGCCTTTGCATTCCGATCACATCTCTAACCATCGGGAGAGATGTCATCGATCCATCAGAGAATGCGCGTAACATTGGAGCAACCTTTAATAGTGCAATGACCCTTATCAAACATGTCAACACCACAGTGAAGGCATCATTTTACAACCTACCGCGCATACATTCTGTCAACAGAAACTACGAAAACTCTGGTTGTGGCTCTCGTACTCTCAAAACTTGACAGTTTTTATGGTTTGCTTTTTGGATTACCTAACACCTTAATCTCCAAATTACAGAATGTTCAGAATGCCGCTGCCCGAGTTGTCGTTGGCGCTCGAAAGAACGATCACATCACACCTATCCTCAAGCATCTTCATTGGTTACCCGTTGAACAGAGAATTATATTTAAGATCAATCTCCTAACTTTTAAAATGCCTCGATACCTCTGCACCCTCGTACCTTCAAGAACTTGTCGACATCTATAAACCTGAGAGAACTCTGCGCTCCGCCGCTCCCTTAAAAACTATGGCTTTAGATCTTTTTCAGTCTCTTCACCTTTACTTTGGAACAATCTGCCACATTTTGTTCGCTGTTCAGAAATATATCAGTTTTTAAATCAAGGCTTAAGACATTTATTTTTGGAAAATATTTATTTTTGTAAGGCGCTTAGCCTTACAATAAGCGCTATATAAATACGTACTGATTTATTTATTTATTTATTTATTCATTTATTAATTAATTAATTTATTTATTTATTTAGTCTCATTTCAGATTTAGTTAGGGGAGTGCACGCGCGCGAGAGAGCGTCGAGAGACTCAGAAATGACGGCCTTCATTCACTCGCGTGGTCATTTGCATGTCTCGGGCGTTTTGTTCGACGGACTTGACCCTTCTTTGCTAAAGTCGGCCCGTCTAACCTGAAGTTGGGTTGAACGACACTTAAAAAATACGGCAAGAACTATAAAATGGGATGCTAGAAAATGTCGGCGGATCGAGTCAACCCGATCGACCCGACTCCACCCGTCTCTGCTGAAGTCTTACCAGAAGTGGGGTTGCAAGAGACTTCGAAAATACTCAAATAACTGTGAACTAGTGTAGTAAAAAATGTCGACGGATCGACTAGACCCGTCTCTGCTAAAGACGGGCCCGTCAAACGGAACATTTTCTGAGGTTGTGGAAATAATTTCGACATTTGTGTCATCTCACACATTACCGGTGTAAGTGAGATTCAGAGGAGAAGTTGCCTCGACAACTTTTTTTTTTACCAGCTTTGTTATTTAAGCGAAATAACCATTTGCGAGAGATTGACAACCCGTAATAATATAACTGTCATGTGTTTGGGATCGCCGGCTTTAAGTTGTTTAATATGATCTTGCTTTTCTTTTCTTCGAAATTTGCCCGTTTTAAATCTTTCGCTTTGAGCACAGGCAACTTATCTGCAATAAAAAGGATCTAACTTTATCGAACGTTTGGTGAGTCTGATCGGACTCTTCCCGTTGATCCGATCGGACATGATCCGACTCAGATTGTGTGTTTGCACATGGATGGAGGAGTTGGTGAGAACTCCGGACTAGTAACATCTGCATCAGATCACGTGTTCGCATCATTGGGCTGTGACGCTAAACCCTTGACCTTGTCTCCTTCTCCTCCACACGTAAAACTTGAAAGGGACGCAAAAATAACGCGCACACTGATCGCAAATAGGAGGAAACATAGATCCCGGTGTTGTGGTCTATCCTACTATACATCTACGGGTTGAATGGAGGCTGCGCGGTTGGCTTACCACGAGTGCTTACCATTTGTCAGAATAATCCGGATGGAATGGCCGTTCAATAATTGCAAGCGATTTTCCGAATTTACCGACCAACCGGATGATATTGGCACTTACCATTTTCTGCAGGGCATTCATGTCATGCGTACTCACTCATTCTGGAGCAAAAGGATCTGGAAACGGAACGATTCACTCAAATGGTAAGCAATTTTCCGAAATTCCGTTCAAAACGGAAAAAAGAGGACTGCCTCTGGAGGTTGTTTACAATTTCCGAAAAGATTTTCCAGACAATTACCTGACCATTTGACTTTAAACCGAAATTTCTTGATATTTCTGACAAATGGTAAGCACCCTACGTGTCACGCAAAAGCGTCACCTGGTTACAGAATCCAACAGTCACGCGGCTGGACTTGATGGATAGTTGGAGGGATACGGTTCACTTCAATAACCACACATCCCTGAGTCGCACTTAAGGATAAGAAGTGTCTTACGGGTAAAGCTACTAAGACATAGTACCCCATTCCGATCATGACCACTGATAAATTGTACACCATGCGGGTAGATAGACTGCGGGTAGTCTCTAATTTCGGCGGTAGATTGTTGGGCGGGCGAAAGACACTGCGCGCGCGAAGTTGCGAGAAGACGCGACTCGAAAAGAGCGCTCCCCTCGCCTCGCGTCCCCTCGCAACTTCGCGCGCGTGCGTGTCTTTCGCCCGCCCCACAATCCATCGCCGAAATTAGAGACTACACAAGCCACCACATAAATTACCTGACAAGCAAAAGAATTCAGAGAACAACATCGTGACTTGTATCACTTGGCTCAACAGAGACTGGCGTTAAAAACTATAATGTAGGTAAGAGACTAGTGACAAAAAACAACTGATGCAGCGCCACGAGCAAACGCAACTTGTAGACGTCCTCCAGACTAACGTTAGTGTAGACGAGACCCAACTTCTCTTTTCTGGGATTATTTTAACGCAATGACTTCACGTACCAATTTGACAGCGTAGTAATTGTTAGCCTTAATATGTGTCAAATCACCACAGGAAATAGCAATATTCTCAAATCCGGGATGTTTCCTTTACAGTCCATGCGGAAAATGACGCGACTTAAATCAACGCGCAACGTTTGCAGAGGCGTTAATTTTAGGGAGTTTGTTTTCCCACATTCTGTACTCAAACACGTTAATAGATTCCGGCCAAATCAACTAAGGCCCAAGGCACACTGTTACATCATTCTTTCACCCTTGGAGACATAAATCTGGGGTGGGTCTGAAGGGAAAGGGCGGGGGTTGAAGGGAAGTTTTCTTCCCAGCCCCTTAACTCTTTCTTGTCCGGCTCTGAAATTTAACGGTCGCTGAAGACCGGTGCTTTGAAAACCTGTAACTTTTCCAAATCCCGGACTATGTTTGAAATGAGCCATTATTATTGCCAAATACTGAGTTTCTTAGACTTTATCACTCCATAAACGTATTAAAAGTACCGATTTTCCTTGAATATGACTGTTTATTCTTTTGCAAAACCAAAAACCGCTCTGGGACAACACCAAAAATAAGCAACTTTGTTTTGAAGTTTTGAACACCAAAAATCCCTCTTCAAGCTAAAAGTCTACATTGGCAATAAACTTCCACTCAACGTCTTGCAATCTGTTCTAATTTCCCCGCACAATTCCTTAGCCCGACCTGGGTAACGCTATTTGATTTTAGTTGCTCTCACTGGTCTGACATGTTCGCATTTGTGACCCAAAGGAATTCTGGGATATATTTGGATAACTGCCGCGTGTTAGTCCGCCAATTTCCATTTCAGATATTTTTCATAAGTGTCGAGCCACCCGGCCCTGCCGGCAAACTATTGCACCGATTGCGCTATTTACAAGTCAAAACTCGCCAAAATTGCCATGCCGGGTCCCGGAATCTACTCACAGAATGGCCAGGTACACAACTTCACTTCGTGAATCACCATGACTCGATCGAAACCTTTCGGCGGCTCATGACCACTTGGTGTGAAATTGCTTCCCACCTCTGTCTTCTTTCGGAGGATTACCTCTACCCACCAACCCAGCTTTATGATGCCAGGCAGAGGGCTTCTAAGGTGGAAAATGGCTCGAAAAGCACACTTATAAATTAAATACGAACCGAGTTGTAGCCGAGTGATCGTTTACAAATAAACGACAGCTAGCGTCACATGAAAGATAGAACCATCGATGTTGTGGATCAGCGAGATCTCCGTGGTAACCCCTTATATGGAATAACTAGATCGATTTGACCTCAAACCCTCGAAAATTACAGAAAAACACATACAAAATGGCGGACAAGAACGAGTTAAGGGGAAAAATTAAATCACGTGACCAGTACTTTTTACACCAAATACTGAACGCGATGGCTAAGCTTAGCTTAAGCATAGGCTTATCATGAGGATTTTAGAGCAAGAGGTATTGTTTTGGCTTTAGGGTTAAAGATCTGAGGATTGGAGTAAGGCCAGATTGGTGGGTTAGGTTATGTTAGGGTTAGGGTTAGAATTAGGGTTAGTATTGCGGCTAGGTTGGGGCTAGGGCTAGGGCTAGGGTTGGGGTTAGGTTAGGGTTGGGGTTTGGGTTAATTTTTGGGATATGTTTAGCGTTAGGGTAAAAATATACAGTGTTCTTGTTTCCACACTTCCCTTTGCTTCAGCATCAAGCTCTTACGGTCTGTTGCAGGTACCCCACCCCCTCCAACACTCCGTCGTTTGCTTAGAATTTCACAAGCTTTTGCAGAAATACTATTTTTAGTGACTTCTTCCAGTTTGCGAGTTCCACAACTTTAAAAAGTAAAATGAGCTAAAAAGAGTATTTTTTGTTAAGGTTGTCTTGTACCTTCAGGGGTGTCTCTAATCCCAATTTAGAACTCGATTCGGCTTTCTACAACGCTTCGTGGAACTTGTCTAGCAACGATTTTCGCCATTTTCACCACACTTGGTACAATGTTTCGTGCAACTTGCCTCGCAATGGTGTTGCGACATAAGCTGCAATAAACATTGAACAGTGTAACAGCTTCTTTAGATACCGGTGTTTTTAAAGCAAAAATCTTGAAAAGAAAGTATGTTTTTGGCTCGATTGTTTGTGATAATAGCAAGAAGTTATACCATATTAGTGAGAGAATTTAGTGCTTTAAACGTGACAAACCCCTTTGACACAAGGTATCTGATCTTGGACATTTGCCTGAAAAAAAAAAAAAAAAAAAACAAGCGAACAAAACAGGCGAACTCTATTGAACACTTGAATGCCATTGGCGAACATTCAATTTCAAAACCTTTAAGATATTTCAACTCTTCTTCTTTTTTCTAAAAAAGGCTGAGTTTCAGATTTCTCAAGTAAAAGTAGCGTATCATTTTATTGCACAATCAAATAAGATACTGTCTACTTCTTGTTTTCAGGAGCGAATTCCGACAACATAGCGATTACCATTCACCGCAGCACGATCAATACACTTGCCAATTATTACTCTATCACTCGAAAACTATAAATGTTTTCTCTTTCTTCCCCTCAGCGTGGATTTGAATCAATAATTATATTGTTCGTCAGGGCAAGCTATTGCTTATGTTCAACGTCATTATATATGGTTAACAATAAACATATAAGTACGCTAAAAAAAGTCACAGTACCTATTGTCGTCGGATCTGATCCGCTTGCGTTGAAACGGAAAGATATTCGGAATCCTCTAAAATGATAGTGTGATAGTGAGTGGAATATTATCACTGCATAGTCTCCAGTAACTTCAACTGTCTTCACAGTTTTTCTACCACAGTACACACTCAATGACTGACCCTTCTCATTGGTAAGCTTTAAATACTCCACACTGAAAAAGAAAAAAACAAAAACATTCATGTTCAGTGTGAAGGGGTAAAAAAAACTATTGATAGTTTAAAAATTATTGTATGTTGTTGCTATGTCTCATAGACTCTTTTTCAAGCTAACAGCGCAGCCTCTGAAAAAGAGATCAAGAGAGACTGTTTATGATTAAACGATGCTGTGCAACGAACGTAATATAATACACACTTCTAGAGTTAAGATTATTCTAAAAGCTGTATACGATATATATTCAATATGAAGCACTTCTATTTTATTTTCTTTTTCAATTCAGGTCCGTGCTGTTTTAATTAGTCAAACAAAAACCCAATTAAAGAAATAAAAAGGATATAATTCTCAAAAAAGTTTACGAAAACAACAACAACAACAAAATACAAACAAAAACAAACACTACCGTGGATTCTGGGGCCCTAGTTACATAAGACCGTTGTGAACTCAGACCGATGCGATCACAGACCGGTGTAAACACTCAAACCAGTATAACCTCGGTCTGTCGGTGTAAAGTCGATGCGATATGAGTACGTTTACATGGGACCAGTCTGAAAGTTAATGAAGTGACTACATGAGACCGGTACGCGACTAAATCGTAACGATTTTAGACCTGCACAGTGTTAACATGAAGCAAATGTATAAATAGGGCAAATAGTTCTCTCGCTTCGTGAGCCCCTCTGTTTCTTTCGACAGTTAAATGGAGCATCGCTTTCGGTAATGAGACCAAGGCTTTAAAAAGTAAGCGAAAAGAACAAGCAAGTGCTTTTATTCATCGCACTATCATCGTCTCACGTAATTCTCAGTGAATACAACAGACTGCGAGTAGTCTCTAATTGTGGCGATGGATTGTGGGGCTTGAGAAATACACGCGCGCGCGAAATTGCAAGGAGACGCGACGCTGCACTATGCTCGCGTTTTACATGGTACCCTGATCTAACCTCACACCGGGCTGAATGAATTATTTACGGAATGAGTCCGACCGGTCTGAGATAATTTTCAGTCCGGTACCATGTAAACACAAGCAATCATTTAAGTAATAGGACCGATCTCAAGTCGCACCTGCCTGAGTTCGAACCGGTCTCGTGTAATCAGGGACTAAACAACGTCTCATTGATTCTCTATTTACTTCCTCAAATTTCACACTTTGGAGTGGTAACGTATGACAAGTAATTGTAGAGGAAGATTTACGCCCAAAGAAAACACTTGACATCGATTACCTGAGAACACCCACTGACTAACAAAAAAATAGCATGCACTTACAGTTGAACAGAAACTGTTCCCGCAAGGTTTTGATAACAATAATAATAAGTATACGTTGTGAATATGGAGAGGAAGGTTTTAAGAGCGGATGTCTGTAAATATCGACCAGAGGTAGGAAGTATAAAAATTTCGGAAAATCCGAGAAAAAATGCTGTGAACTACCCTAGGTATTCTGTTAATGAAAATATAAATTTTACTTTCATCGGATGAATATTTTGGTCATATGGATGGTGTCAAGTTCGGGCGCTTTATAACCTCTGCCAGATCGCTTTTTCGAGGCCCTGGACCGGGCTACGGAAAGAGCTCGGTTTGAACACGCGTTTTGAGTGGTCGTGCTGTTGAATTGATTGCGACTAGAATATTTTACAGATTTTTAAATGTTTACAAAATTTTGAGGATTTCGCGGGAGGAAAATTTTGTCGAAATTCGAAGGCCAAAAATCACAACCGGTACCTAATTTCAAACAACAAAAACCATTCTACATTAAAAAGCAATCTCGAAGCTTTCAAAATGTTTTTGAAACTTTGGGCAACATGTGAAATGAATTTTTGGGAACGCGAATTTCACGGAGTACTTGAGTGAAATTTGACCCTTCTGACTTGACAGTTTTGAGGTTGGCGCGACACAAATCAATACTCAAACAAATATTTCAGCCAAAATAAGTGTAATTTAGGTAATCTCAAGTCTTACAGTTATACATACATGCTTCATAGACATTGAATACAAAATTTACAACAATTTTCAGCCGAAAAGTACTCCGGCATATCCCAGCTTTTAGGTACTAAACTTGCCTCGCTAAATATATGTGAACATGCACTGGGTCATGTTCTTATCACTCAAAGCCAGTAGTTCACAATCTACACCAAAAATCTATTCTGCTTAGTATATAATCAGGTGCACGATATGTTTGTTTGTACCTTTTGTCCTTGTTTGTCTTCATTTCTGCAAAAAGATCCAAAAACTACAGCGAAATCCCCGTACGCTGGACGTGTCACGCGTCTCGTGAAAAAGCTGTTGCGTGAGTCGAGATTGTGCTATTAGGCTTTTGTACATAATGCTTTTGTTTCCCCGCTAAAATGCTCCACCTTAATGCTCCAATTTTCCCACTAAAATGCTCGGTCTTCCCAAAAAAAGCCACTAAAATGCTCGGATAATGCTCATGATTCAAACGTTTTTTTTTTAATTAATTTCAAAGTTTTTAACATGGTGTTAAGTGTTCACACTTACAAAAACGTATAAGTGTTGCAAGTAACAACAAAAACGTATACAAGTTCATAAATACAGCCAAAAAATTTAATCCTCGAAATCATCTACGAATTTTGAGTTAAAAAATAATTTCTTTAATAATAATAACAATAACAATAATAATAATAATAATAATAATAATAATAATACTGACTAATAAATTAGCTTCAGTGTCAATGAAGCTGGCAGGCCACTTGGAGCAACTAGGAATTAAAAACCGAACAAGGACGATGCAAAAGTCGGCGTTCCTCGGATCGGCACATATCAGTCCTGGAGGTCTGAGGTCTAAGGATGAGACTTGACTGGATATGTCTTCCCAGGGAAAATCCCTGTGCTACATTCTACATAATAATAGTAATAACAATAACATATTTAACCAGGGTAAACCCTTTCTCAGTTTCTCAGTTTCTCGGAAAAAAAATTAATTTTCCCGGAAAATGCCATTAAAATGCTCGAATAATGCTCCATGCTTTTGCCTCACTAAAATGCTCGAAAAAATGCTAGCATGATGTAGAAAAGCCTATGTGCTGTTCGCAACATAAAACGCAAGGAGATCCGGCTACTTCAGTTTTATTTCCGGGTTGTGAAAAAAATTCGATCACTGATCTACATGTTATAGTTGCGTCAATGGAATGAGGTGAAGCTCAAAGTTTCATACGTTGCCGTTGCAGATTCCTGGTCCTCGAACGTGTCAAACAATCCACTGGTGCAATGTACATAATTTGTTCTTTTTGTCTGTTTGTTTTAATTAAGCACTTTTATTTGTCCTGATTATCTATCAGATTAGGAGATAACCTAATACGTTGTGCAATACTTTTTTTAACACCTCATTATATAAAGCATAGGCATAAATAACAACGTCCCAAAACAGTCTAATCTTGTGCTTGCGGCATACATTTTGGTAGCATAGTTTTGTGGTATTTAGTATTCTCTAGCATTGAAAATAAGAAAGCTTCATTGCCAGCTGGAACTCATCTGCTCGCTAATGTGGACGATACAGCATGCGAATATGGCGCGTTGGTTGGGGGAAAGTGCGGTTCAAGTACCAAATACCCGGGCACACTGAGTACATGCGTATCAGAGACTGCAACCGATCAATTGTGCTCCACTTCACAGACACCCTACAAGTCAGTATTGCTAACTGTGGTTTGAACACGGAAGCAGAGCTGATATTAGCGAGGGTTGGTAAGGTTGAGACACACCTTCTTTTTACTCTCGTGTTTAATAAGCTGTTCTATGGTGTTGTGCATGCGCGCACCGAGTTGCAAGGCAGGTAAAAATGAATAGGTTTACCTATTGCCTCACAACTTGATTTATTAATCAACGGGTGTCAAAAGCGTATAACGCTTTTTTGCAAGCTAGAGCTAATGTATAACACTCTACATGCGATTTCCTTGCTCTCAGTCTGATCTTTTTGGTATTTTATCAAGTGAAAGAGCAATCAGGAATTATAAAGTGCTTGCTGATTGGCCAAGATAAGGAATATCCATGCACATTCCCCGAGAAATTCAGTTTTATTTTATTTTTGTTTTTTTTTGCGCTCTTCCTCTGAAATAATTAATGGCCAGTCCCCACAGCATACTGAGATGAAGACAGGGGCACCCAACGACAAGTTTCGGTAGATATCTGTTCGATGGAGGGTAATTCGCCTTGGGCTTTCGGCGTCGATTGAAAAGTGCACTCGGATTTTCGTAACTAACACCACTGAAAAACGTGGGCTAAAGGATTCGCAATGGGAAAATCATAGCCCCTGAGGTTTTCGGAAGGGTACTGATTGCTGTTTTTGGCAGACAAAAACGTCAGCTAGCAATTTCGGAAAGAAAATTGTTCCCTAGAACAGCCTGCATTTTCTCAAAGGCAGATTTTGTTCCCTAATATTTTCGAGGAATTAAAATTTAAGCTAGGGAATCCGAACAGATGAACTTCTTCTAGCTTATGAAAACATCGCTTTAAACAGACTTCAAACACCGTAAGGTACTTAAAAATACCTTTCTACAACTTTTGGCTGATGTGGTTCGTTGGGTGCCCCTGATGAAGATATACGCTGTAGGATTTAAGAAAAATCTTTTACCCGACCCGGTTTTATGCTTTCTTCAGTTCCATACCAAAGTTCTAAACAACATACAGCCGGAACTTAGTTCTGAAAAAAAGTCAACTTTTAGGCTCAAGGGCTGACATTCTGTATTCTGAGAGCTGTTCATGGAGATTATTTTGCTAATTAAGAATAAGGGACTTCGTACTTCTACGGTAGTCCCCGGTAAGACAAGGTGGCCTGCTAATAAAAATACATTTGATAACATGCTGAGGGAACCAGCACACTTTGCATTCATTCCCAAAGGAGCTGGAAATAAAACAAGGCTGGATCCTTGAGCATGTCTTGAGGATTGTGACTTAACTTGGGACTGAAAATATAACGTGTGATATAACATTTGCCCATAAATTTTATCTTCACTTCCTTTGCTGGCAAAATTCGTGCTATGAACGATCACCTATCAAAGCAATAAGTATCTGCTTCCCTCTATGATGAAAAAAAAAAACCCTCCCTTTGGAATGTATTTTGCTATCGTCTCTCGAGTCTTGGAATGCGAACGCGGACATCGACTGCACCGGAAAGAAGATAAGTGTTACCCTTGTCCCTAAGCGATTCTTGCAATATTTCCTCAGTCGGGCACTAAATATACCCATGCGCTCCCGATATACCAAAATTGCAGTTCCCATTATGTATATTTTCATTTTTATTCCAGGTATATTATAACATTATGACTCGAGCTTTGAAATGTCGATTTGCCCGAAGCACCGCCAGGATTCTGGTATCGGATGGCGCTGTCGGCAAAAGTTACAGTTCTACGAGCCAGGGCGTGGTTGACTTTCCTACCATGACGTCATCAAATTTTAAAATCAAAATAGCAAGGTTTTCTGGGTTTTTATTTACATCAGGTTGAAAATAACTTACAAATAATTATTTTCTCGAGTTTCCAGCTCCTTAGCGTCTTTAGTTTTTAAACAACGGAAATTTTCATAGTGCGTGACCGATAGGTCAGCTGTATGGTTGAAAAATAGTTTTCCCTTATGATTTTCAGCAGTTAACACATTTCAAGAATTCGAGTATCTATATGTATAGTAGCTTAGAAACAAAAAGAAAACCCCTTTATCGCATAAGTTAATGTACCCTGTATTGGTTAATTTTTGGTACCTTACTTTTACATGTACTTATTACTTCAGTGTATATGGCGTCTGCATACAATTACAAAGCTCTTGATAGTTGCGTGAAAATTAAACGTTTAGGCAGATAACTAAGAAACGGTGTGCCACACAGATCTGACGCTTGTGAAATTGCTCATTTGCTAGTCTTTTGTCGCATCTCATTTTCTTGGCTTCTTTTCATATAACGGTTTTGGAATTTATTCTTGTACGCCGGGTTTTTTGCGTGACGGTGAAAACGATCTATAAAGACTACTGTACTGCAAGGAAAAAGGCACCAGACAAGTGAGCAGGGGAAGTCTGCCGAGGTCAGGTTATCAGTGTTTTTTTTTTTTTTTTTTTTGGTCAATCTAGAATTTATTTTTTCCTAACAAGCTCACGTACACGAAGTGCCTGTGTCCCGGGTCCTGGGTTCGATCTCCGTTTGTTATGTTATGCAACACAATCTCGAATCACGCAACAGCACCTCAACCTTTCGCTGATAGTATTTGCGGAAATAAAAACGAACAAGGACAAAAGGTACAAACAAACATATCGTGCACCTGATTATATATTACACAGGATAGATATTTGGTGTAGATTTTGAACTATTGGCTTTGAGTGATAAGAACTTGGCCCAGTGCATGTGCACATTTATTTGGCGATCGAGGCAAGTTTAGTACCTAAAAGCTGGGATATGAGTTCTTTTCGGCTGAAAATTGTTGTAAATTTTGTATTCAATGTCTATGAAGCATGTATGTATAACTGTAAGACTTGAGATTGCCTAAATTACACTTATTTTGGCTGAAATATTTGTTTGAGTATTGATTTGTGTCGCGCTGAACCTCAAAACTGTCAAGTCAGAAGGGTCAAATTTCACTCAAGTACTCCGTGAAATTCGCGTTCCCAAAAATTCATTTCATATGTTGCGCAAGGTTTCAAAAACATACTTTGAAAGCTTCGAGATTGCTTTTTAATGTAGAATGGTTTTTGTTGTTTGAAATTAGGTAACGGTTGTGATTTTTGGCCTTCGAATTTCGACAAAATTTTCCTCCCGCGAAATCCTCAAAATTTTGTAAACATTTAAAAATCTGTAAAATATTCTAGTCGCAATCAATTCAACAGCACGACCACTCAAAACGCGTGTTCAAACCTCTTGAATGTAATAAGAAGCTTTGTGACTTTAATAATATTTCAATTAGATCCAAATTGAGCTCTTTCCGTAGCCCGGTCTTGGGCCTCGAAAAAGCGATCTAGCAGAGGTTATATAAAAGCGCCCGAACTTGACACCATCCATATGACCAAAATATTCATCCGATGAAAGTAAAATTTATATTTTCATTAATAGAATACCTAGGGTAGCTCACAGCATTTTTTTTGGATTTTCCGAAATTTTTATAATTCCTACCTCTGGTCGATATTTAAAGACATCCGCTCTTAATACTGTTTGGAACATGGAAAACAGGGAACACTGCCAAATATTCGGGCCCGAATTCGCTCGAATACGGATAGAATAGACTACTGGACGAGTTTTCTCATTGAGTTTGCCATTACTGCAAACATATTGAACGTTTCGCGCCCGATGTCACACAGACTTACTGGGTTCTTCTTAGGGATTGATTCGCTGTCACACTATAGGCGCATGACATTAGAAAACGTATGGCTTAAAGAACACTTCCGAATGATTCTGGACAAAGGGTATTCGGGCGTATTCCACGTGTGGTGTGCGTATAGAATACTCTAGGATTCTAATTATAAGGAGTCAAGAACACGCATTCGAAGCAAGAATATTCTTGAATACTCAGCTTTTTACGCAGTGGAAGTTGTAAATAAAATTCAGAAACTATCTACGGCTTGATCTTCACTGCAAACACAAGGGTGTTTTACCGGGAAAATCCTTGAGAGGGCAGAAAGATCTCGACTAGACAGGAGAATTGGTCAGACAGTCAAAATGATCAAAGAACTGAATAACAAGATGTCAGCGAATACAAAAGAAGTCGAGCAGCTTACCAAGGAAGTCACATTATGAGAGAGAAATAGCTTATCAAGAATATGCAGTTACGGGAACACCAGGAGTTCAAAGAACGACAACAAAACACATTTGCAAGACTTTTGGAGAAATCGGGGCAACCTTATACATCAAGGTGGTGGTTAACCATCTGTGTTACGGTCCTCCTTTATGGCTGTGAGTGGTGGTCTGAAGCAAACGGTAATGGAAATTTAAGCAATAGAACACAAGTTTCTATGGTTTATTGGCTGATAAATCACGCGGGATGTTGGAAGAACACTCGAAGAATTCGTAAATCACTCGCCTGCGGCTCGTGATTTACCGACTCTTCGAGTGTATGATCACGAGCCGCAGGCGAGTGATTTACGGATTCTTCCAGTGTTCTTCCAACATCCCGAGTGGTTTATTAGCCTATAAACGATAGAAACTTGCGGTCTATTGCTTTTATATTATAATTCAGAAAAGACGCGAAATTTCCATGAGTTTACGGGCACAATAAAACATAGCTGATTGACCAATTAGAGCGCGCGCATTTATTTGGTTATTATATAAAGATTTATTAGTTTAGATTTCTGAGCCACATTCTCCGTATGCCTGAGAATGAACCAGCCAGGCTGTATGCACCTTGTACCCTATCTCAAGGTAAGAGTAGACCAGGGAGACATAACCCACACGGATTTTTTGATATGCTTTAGAGTTGCTATTGATATGTTTTTGATATACCTGTCATTATGAGGTATGTTTTTAGTATTACATATCAAAAGTGTATTTTTGAGGCATACCAGGAGAGTAACAAAAACACATCAAAAGTGTAATTTAACTGTGTCTTTTTTAACATACCAAATACATAGCTTTTAGTGAGTACCATTACTGTAGAAAAAACATATGAATAGTGTACTTGGTATTTCTAAGTGTACAACATACCTCAACTGTATTTTAATAATTTATGTAACACACAAAAATTGTATATAACATAAAACATATCAAAAGTGCACTTTGGTGTTTCTGGGTGTACAACATACCAAAAATGTATGTTAATAACTCATGCATACAGAAATATGCTATTCAACAGGGAGAGTAATATACCATTAAAATGTTTCCAATGAGTTGGGTGCAACACCTAGGTATATAGAAGCACCACCAGTATCAATTAAAAAGCTTTTGTAAAGTATTTGCTCTACATGAATGCAATGCAGTTGCCTGTTGTCAGACTTGACTGCTATAAGGTGCTCAATTGTTGCCTTGGGAGCGGAAATATTGTCAGAGGAAATCGCCTTTTTGGTGTCTCTCTCAAAGTTTTTAACAACAGCTGCAAGTGAGTGCCTCAATACATGATGAATAGACCATTTTACAGTTCTTTGCTAAGTCCCCTGGCCTTTGATTGAATGCGAGGCTAGGGGTGACCTTGTTTTGATACAAACCTACCTGCTTTTCTTATGCAAATTATGCTGATTAAACACTAGTTAGCATAAGAAAAACATGATTTACATAAGAAAAGTAGGTAGGTTTGTATCAAAACAAGGTCACCCCCAGCCTCGCTTTCACCGACAACTGTAAAATGGTCTATTGCCACAAGGAGCCCTGCATTTAACAAAGTACTTTATTATTCAAACTGATTTGGTAATACCTGCCTATTTGTAAAATACGATGATGTTATGGTTACAGTCATTTAAAAAAGACAAATATATAAGCTTAAGCTCACAATGAAATACAACCCTAAAATCACATAATCCTAAAGCGGCCTTAAGTCACACAATTTACTCAGTGACTTATCAAAAAACTCATGAAACTTAAGACGTTAAATTTATAAAGTCCTTTGAAATGAAATAAACGTAAAGGCAGGCGTTTATAAGCG
>JAEMWC010001396.1:60000-97500 GCA_016490735.1 Pachyseris speciosa | reverse complement strand
CTATTCCAAGTCCATTTTTTGGTAGGTCTTAAATTATCCTGAGTACTCTATCTAGTGACTTAATGACTAAACCAGTCTAGAATTGCCACGTGTAATTTACAAATGGTCATGATCATTGAAGAAATCTTATTTTTGTTTTAGACATCCTGGAGCAAAAGTGCATTATACATGTAACAAGCTGGAGCGGCATATTGTTGGCATCACCTCATCCACAGACAGACTCTGTGAACAGAGCAAAAAATTAAATCAATAAGCTAAGTCCACTGTTTGCCTCTTTTCTTCTCATTTTTGTTCCAGTTCATGCAAATTTTAAAATTCAAATGTATAGGTAATCTCTAGATCAGCTTTCCGTTGAATAATTATACAAGTTTGTAAACCTTAATTTTAACATTTTTTTACATTTTTGACAATAATATTGCTAGAAATTTATTCAAAATTTGTGATTCAGACAACTACGTTTAATGTTGCCTGATACTGTGTATGTAAAAATCTGGAAAAACAAATTCCATTGATACGCACATTTCATTGATTTGAAGTTATTTAAGTGAAGTGTAATTTGCTTATTGTAAATAAAATTGTTGGACAGCCTCTGATCTCATAGTTGCTTTCATTGCTAAAACACAGGGTGATGTAATACTTCAAAATAGTGAGTTTTGTCTGCATTTAATGATCGACATGTCATACAATGTTTGCAATGTAATTGATTTGTGCATACCATTAACATATTCTGTGGTAAGGTGTATATATTTTAGAGTATATGATGAGAGGGTGTTCTTGGTGTATTTTTGGTATGTTTAAGATATACATCGTGTATAATTTGTGTAGCTTAATAGAACAAATGGTAATAGTATATCTTAAACATACCAAAAATATACCAAGAACATATTTAATAAAGGGATACATGCGGTATATATTTATTAAATTGTTAGCTAAAATTAATACCAAAAACAGCTTCCAGAGATATGTAGAAGGTATGCTTCAGGGTGTGTATATTTCATCATTTTTGATATGTTTCTGGTATTATTTTGTGTACGTTTTGGAGATATTTAGGAGTGTATGTATTTGGTATGTTTAAGATATAATATCTATGTCGAAATTTGAGAGTAAAAAGTATCAAAAACATACCTCTCGTGGTATGTATGACATATGTTTGTGTGTATGAAAAAGGTATGCCAGTTGTATATTACTGGCATGAGACTACATATCAAAAGCATATTTTCACCATATCTAAATAATATCAAAAAATCCGTATTTAGGAGTGTATGTATTTGGTATGTTTAAGATATAACATCTATGTCGAAATTTGAGAGTAGAAAATATCAAAAATGTACGTCTTGAGTTATGTATAACATATGTTTCTGTGTATGAAAACGTTATGCCTTTTGTATATTACTGGTATGTGATCACATATCAAAAGCATATTTTCACCATATCTAAATAATACCAAAAAATCCGTGTGGGAAGGCTTCCTGTCTGCAATACATCCAGTGATTAATGAGCGACGGCTATGGTCAATTCTCTTCTGACCAGATAGCCAACCTTGCTAATGATAAGAACAGGGAGTTTATAAACGCCCGCGCTGCCACTGACCGATAACGACGACGACGATGATTATGATGATTATAATGACGGTGGTGATGGTGATGATGATGATGATGATAATGATGATAAGTAAATCAATGCAAAGCTTCACGAATAACAAGGAACTGTTCTGACTAATCACGGACAGATGGGAAAAGAATTGCTCAGATGGGATTTTCAGTGACGCGGAACTGATACTGTTACTGATACTGATACTCGCCGCTGATAAAGGCGCAGTCACAGTGATTATGAACAAGAATGAACAACCACCAGCCTTTAATCATACTAACACAAATAAAGAATTGAGAGCAGATCAGACTAAGAAGTATAAGGAAGAATTTGTATATGTCACGAAAGATTTTCAATGCAGAGGTCATAACTACCAACCGGTACAAGAAACTTTCTCTTACTAGTGAACTACCACCTCGCCTCTATGATCTTCTTAAAGTCCACAAAGTGAACATGCACCTCATGCCCATCGTGAGTTCCACAGGAACTGTACATATACGCATGTGTCCTATGCCAGGCAGATATTCTATCCCCTCTTGCCGGTAAAACAGAATTTCATACAGATGAGGCAATGGGCTTGAAGCTGGAATCAGTTAAGGAGATGAGGACGTCACAGCATTATTTACAAGCGTCCCAGTGGACAAAGCACTGGAAGTCATCAGTTCAAGATTTTAAGCGAACGAGAGGTTCCCAGATGGAACCTCCTTCGCGACAACTTATACTTTCATCACCTTTCTTGTCCACTGCCTCATGTGCTTACGCTCTTTTTCAGAGAAAATAGTATCGAAAGATCGAAGGTGCTGCCATTACTTCTACCGTGCCATCGATCGTCTGTAACTTGCATATGAGGATTGCGAACAAAGGATAACAGCCACAGTCAACCCCAACGTAGCTACGTAGCTGATACAAACACTGTTATTGGGTATTAAAGAAACTTAAATATGTAGAATTCACCAAACACTTGACCTCCATTGATGATGATAGTAGGTTGACGTCTGAGGAGGAGACTGCATCACAAGTCCAGGTCGAAGAAGAACACGTGACTCCATGGATGGAAAAACCGTCATTCTTCCTGAACACAGTGACCGTTGGAACGTAGAATGGTAACATCAAAACGAGAGTGTTCCGCAAGACAACGCCTACAGACCAGTACTTAAACTTCAATAGTAATCATCTGCTATAATTTATGGGAGGAATAGTTAGAACCTTGCTGAAAAGAGCTAAGAACATTGTAACTGACCCGGTAGACAGAAACAAGAAGTGACGCCATGTCAGGAGAGCCTTGAATTAAAAAGTTAATGGTTAACCGGATTAAACCATTAACAGCGTGAACATAAGGTTAGAGAGCAGAAAAAGGGAAGAAGAGAAGGAACTCCCACCCACTAATAAAGGCAGCAACCCCACTAACGCGCAGTCCAGTGGTAAGTTTCCAGTTGTGATTCCCTACATAAAGGGACTCTCAGAAGAGATCAGCAAATCGTATGCGTACAGGCCAACCAAAGACCCACAAACACACAAACACAAACACAATGGCATTGCTGGGCCATGGCTAAGGTTTATTTATTTATTTATTTATTTTTTATTTTATTTTATTTCGAAAGAAGCTGTATCAAAATTAAAAACAAAGCAAAAACAAGAACAATAACACCCCCACCCCCCCCCCAAGAAAGAAAAAGGAAGAAAGAAATCTAAAATAAAAAATGAAACAAGAAGATGAATGACGTATATGAGATAAATCGTATATATGAACTGTGGAAATGAAATCAAATGAAGAATGATCTTCGCAGTTGTGATCGCAATTTTTTTGCAATTGCGAAAAGAAGCCTGAAAAAAATTCAGGACTTCAACGGGGTTTGAACCCGTGACCTGGCGATATTGGCGCGATGCTCTAACCAACTGAACTATGAAGCCAGTGACGTTGGGAGCTGGTCAATTGTGGGTTCATTTGTTCCCGTGAAAGAGAAGAGCTCGAGTGTGAATGAGGTATATGAAATAAATCATATATATGAACTGCGGAAGCGAAATCAAACTTCATTTCCCAAATTTGTGTAATAAAGTAAATTTCAATAAATCATACTCTTTTTTGGCGATTTCTAACAGGTACTGCAGGCACTGTTTTTCGATATCGATCTTGTACGTCATGAGAGTTGGCTTTTTTTGATATGGTTACGTACGTAACCAGCCAAAATCTTATCAGTCACAAAAACATGCGCGCCAAATAGGTTAGCTGTGCATGTTAGGGTTCCCATGATATAAGGGTCACAAACTTTCCCTTGCAACGATATTTAAAGTGTATATGACACAAAATTTTTCCTTACCTTTTTCGAATTAAAGAGCTTTCAAAATGATGAAGAACGGCGTTTATTTTATTGTGATAGCACTCTTGGTTGCCGAGTTATTCAAGATTTTGATTTATGCAAATTAGAGGACTTGTGACGTCACAAAGTGGGTACAAAATGAAGTGAAATCACAAAATATAGAATATCTGTGCAAATACTAAGTCTAGAGGGTTGAAATTTTGCAGGGTTGATGTGCTACCAGAACTACACATTGTGATAGTGGTTATGATGTCACCATAGCAACAAACTCATTACCAGACCTCTACTTTCCCAAATGAAAAATGCCTTATTTATTGCTCCAGGGTCTAACAGACGTTCTTATACTTGTGCTGTGTAATTTTCATATTCGCTCTCACCCACTGAATGAACATCAAGAGCAAACAGCACTTCTTGGGGAGGGAAACTCTGATTTTATCCTTCGGGAAGGTGGAGGTCTGGTAACGAGTATGTTGCTATGGTGGCATCATAACCACTATCACAATGTGTAGTTCTGGCCAATTCAAAGGTTAATCCACCCGAAGGTAGGGCTATTACTCTACATTCAAAAAAATGCTGTTATGGTATTTTGGTTTCTACAACCAATTAGTATAAATCTACTAGGGTTCTATCACGAATGCCGTTCCCTGATTGGCTACGCTACTCACTATCTATTCTGTGATAGATAGTGAGTAGCGGTTGCCAACGAAATGACGGCCACTTCTTCATGTGTCTGCGAGGAGGAATTAGATAATTTACTTGTTTAGTTTTGAATTACTAGTAGATTTACACTAAAACAATAAGATTATTCGCTCTCGATTTCTATGCGTAATAGCTGATTCGGGCTGCGCTCTCAAAAGCTATCGCGCGCGCGATAGAAATCTCGAGCTCATAATCTAAATGTTAAGTAAAAAATAATGGCTTTACTATGTTGCCTGTCGGCCATTTTGACAAACAACAAAAACAAGCGCCATCAATTCCGCAATTTTCTCCAAAAGTACTCTCTTCCCAGACACCAGATTCAAAGCAGAGCTTAAACCGATATTAGAGTTTCCAAAATATTAGCAAATCTATTTGGGGAAAATTATATTTTGGCGGTAAACATATTTGGTGGAAATTTGAATAAATTCAAAATTTGGCCATTTTCAGACTGCATTGGTTTGCTCTAAAAATGATTAGGGTGGGCGTTTAAGCTCTAAACATATTTTCTAACTTCTTGTCTGAAGGCTACACTTGATGTATGATGCTTTTGGTCATTACGATTGATGAAAACGAAGTTTGAGAGAAAGCCTACCTGAGGCCTTCCAACCGGTTGTCTGGTATCGCTTTGTCGCTCGTACTACTCTGTCTGTCGCTTGTTTCGTTGGGGACAAATGTCGATGTCGCAACGAAAAAACAAAGAGGACTGGACAGCGAATTGTCGCTGTCGCGCGTTTTCTGCCAATTACTGTCGGTTGTCGGTGTTTTGGGAGAAGATTGTCGCCTGTTTTCGGAGCCATGTCGCTTGTCGCTTCTACCCCTTGGAAGGCCTCCTACCTTGTAAATTTTGGTAATTTATGCAGCATACTATTATCACGTCCATTTAACTTTTCGCTCGTCTCTCTCGACCAAATCTAGTACAGGCTCGAAAAGTAGGACCGTCGACTCAGTAGGGATGTTTCAGCTGTTTTAACCCACGGATGATGGCGGATTCGATCCGCATGTACTTGATAACTGTTGATAAACACGTTCGTGGTAATTGTGCTTTCGGTTGTTGATGCTGTAAAATCCATCCATTGGGTTTTATTGAGGAAATTAAATGAATCACGATTTTTAGCGCTAAACAAATACACGCTTGTGAAGACAAAGAATAAAGCATTTGGCTATAATCGAACCATACATTGCCTTCAGTCGCCATGAAATTGTTGTCATGGAGTTTCGGAAAGGCGTGTAAATCGGAAATAGAAGGAGAGACTGCTGACCGGATGTCCGACACAAACTTCGCTGAAATTATACAACAACATTTGGTGGTGATAGTACAGTCAATGGTTTTACAAGATTGGATCAGGCAGTTATACAGTAAATCTGACTCAGGTCCGTAGCAGAGGCTTGGGAAAGAGGAATAGAGGAGGGTCTTTGGCTCAAGCCTCCTCTCGGAATTTTTGCGACTTGAATCGTTATTAGATTTAAAAGGCCTTGTTCTAACTTATTTTAAGATCATTTGTGTCGATAACGTCAAATCTCAGTGTCAGAATCTGGGCAACCAACACTTTAAATTCAAAGTGCTACACGTTTGACCCGGGGAGGAGTACTCCCTTGTTTGGCCTAAACGGGTATGTTCCGCCAGGCAGGGTATGGTTTTCAGGTCGTTGGCGGTGCGGTCTCTAGGTGTGCCCGTACCAACAACATTTTCAAAAACATCGAATGCTATGATATCAGTTATAGAAAAATGCTTGTCTGTATGTGAAAAATAATATAATAAAGGTTACGAATAAACGGTCTCTTTTGTGAAAAATTATGGAATAAAGGTTACGAATAAAGGTCTCTTTTCTTAAACAGATTATAAAAATGAACGAATTTATGGTGGAAATTGAACTTAGTGGAGTGCTTTTTTGCGTCCTGAAATCCGTACGCGTGATTTCAAAATCGATATCAGAAATCATAAGTATAATTTCAGACCAGAATTGCATGAGGCAAAGTTCAATTGCCAATTTTTACACCCATTTTGAAATCATACAGCTTTTTTTTTTTTGTCAATATTAATATTTGTTTATTCAGATCAGGAAACCAACGTTTTCATTTCATTAGGTTAGAAAAAGGACGCGACTTAGAACAAAATTAGTGCGATTCGCAAATAAATTACACTGTCGAGAGCCAATCCGATTGCGTACATTCCGAGTGATTTCAAAATGCGTGTAATAATGTCTTCAGGGTCAGTGTTTGAAAGCCTCGCCAGTACAACCCACCCAAATTTCCCTTAACACCACCCCCACCCCCCACCCCGACCCCCCATTGTCTTAACTATTACAACTTGCAATAGTCTAGCGGAGACATAAAAAGGGGTTGAACTTCGAAAATTACAGTCCCTGAAGTGACACGAACATGAAATTGGTTTAAATGTCCATATACTGTTATAGTTCCACTCGCATTTGCTAAGCTAGGTGTAACCCTCATACTTTCTACACTATGTGATGTTGATAGATTATTGAGAGTCACTGAAAAGAGTTCTCAACAAGTGGTGTGCTAACAAAACAGCCGACTAAAGCGAAGGAAATCACATTTCCGTTCAAAATCGCGGCGTAGTTTTAAGTGAATCATCTGCATTTCAAAACTGCAGTTTTGAAAATCAACTTTTTGATATCAACTTTAGCACACCCCTGCCTTAAGAGGCAAATAAAAGATACTACTAGCGTAAACCTGAACAGGGTGTTAACATATAGTGTATATGGCTCCCATGTTCTTCCCGACACGCCCCAAATGCCGTGGGGTACTTCAGGCATAAACTTTTCAGAGTAAGCTTGGGCTGAAGCTCATGTTTGTGCGGGGAACACATGTTTAACGGTCTCTTGTATGTATAGCAGCAGCTCTCAACTCGTCTGGTCAGTCCTGTGGCTAGTGCAGCATTTTCTCTCTCTTCCTCTGTAGTTAACTGCATCTGGGACATTCTTCTGACTGGCGACCGTGGGAGAGAGGTATATATAAAGAGATCTGTTGTGGCGTTAAGAAATCAAAGGCAAATAATCGTTTGCCATACTGGCCACATGCTCGTTTCATCTTCCTGACTACATCCTCACCGCTGATTTTGTTTCCGGTCTCCTCACTACGATTTTACTTGAGATCGGCAAAACGCACTTGATCTTCTCGCCGTTTGCACCTAGTCCGTGGTTTCCACATGCCTGGTAATTTCTCTGTAGCATTATAACGTTAAAACACATCTTGTGCAATCAACCCCCTCCCCCTCCCTTCCCCCCCCCCCCCCCCCGTGAAATTTGTAAACGAACAGCTTTCCATTCATTTGCCGTCAGTATACGGGGGTTTCATTAGAAGCCAGCAACCTGCGAAAATCGCCGCCTACTTTGTTAGAATTTACCTTTTACTACCGCCTAATTTGTCCGTGTTTTCACTCAAATTATTAAAAACGTTCATCAGGTTGCCGCCTACTTTAGTTAGCTCAGATGGCTCTTTCAAAACTTATTGAAACCCCTGAGTGTATTTTCTTGGGACCACTACGACATGCAACTCAGCTTTAGTGCTCATTTTTAATTTACATTGAAAATATACTTCCGGTCAGGAAACTATACCTCTGCCCTCTTCCAAAAGAAAAAATTGAAAGTTTCAAGCTCGTCGCCTTGCAGAAGATAGCAGATACAGGGCACTGACTCTTCTCATTAAAAAGAGCACTGGATTTACAACATCCGGTCAGCAGTCTGCCCCTTGTCATTTCCGGTCCCTGGTCACACATGTTGATTCGAGAACATGATTTGGATATTAGGGAGCAACTTGGAAATCTCTTGGAGGTATTTTAAAATGTTGTCTTTTACAGTTTTTATAAAATGGCCACAAGCATGCTCACATAACTAGATGCAAACACGACAACTTCTTGGCTTCTCAACGAACGTAAGGCATGTACCGGTCGCCTTTAGCCAAATACTCTATTCCTTATCGTACAGGCCTACGTTTACTAAGCACGGCGAGGCATTTGTGTAACTCCTTGGATCGACTTTCTTACGACAGAGACCACAACATCATGACAGTGTTCATTTAACCTGTCAACTGACAAAAAGTGCAAGAATGTAGATGCTTGCAAATATACGAGCATCTCAGTGTGGCTCAAAACATCACTAAGTCTATATTAGATGGAAGTCTATATTAGATGGAAGAGGCTATGAGTTTTGACCTGACTATAGAATTTGTGCTCGAATTGGTGAGGAAAATGAAGCGAGCAAACACGAAGTCGTCACACTAAAGGTTGCCAAAACGTACAAGGTAGGCTCTCCGTCAACTTCATTTTAATCAATCGTAATGTTTTAAAACAACACACATTAAGTTTCTTTCACAGACAAGATGATAGAAAACATGTTTAGAGCTTAAACGCTTACTCTAATCAATTTTTAGAACAAACAAATCCAGTCTGAAAATGGCCAATTTGAGGTGTTTTCAAATTTGCTTCAAATGTGTTTATCGCCCATGGCCAAATATATAATTTTCCCCAAATAGATTTTCTAATATTTAGAAACTCTACTTAAGTTCTGCTTTGAATTTGGTGTCTGGGAAGAGAGTACTTTTGGCGAAATTGCGGAATTGATCGAGCTTATTTTTCATGTTTGTCAAAATGGCCGACAGGCAACATAGTAAAGCCACTATTTTCTTCTCGTTTGTAGAAGTCAAAATACCACAACAGCATTTTTTTTAAAGAAGAGGAATAGCCCTACCTCCTGGTGGAATGTCGTTTGAATTGGCTCACATTCACTCTAGAAATAGACTTATATTTGTCGGCCATTTCAGAGTAAAATTTTTGTTATAAACATGGGTTGGAAGCGGGTATGATCAATTGTGGTTACCATGACAACGATACATCAGGTGACCCTTATATGGCCATTTTCGTTCATCACCCAGGCAACCTACCTCCATACAAAAAATGTAGGGGGGTTAAAAATTTTCATTTCCAACTTTGCCTCACTTTCTTAGAGACCTGTCCTTAAGGCCCTGGCAAACGAGGACACAATGTTGCGGACACATTGTATGTTTGTTGCGTTTGCCAGGGCCTTTAAGGCTTGTTTAGGGTATCTTAGTAACCTGAACCCTTTCCTGAATTAAATGAATTTAAACTGTCCAGAAGAATCGCTTCTGTTTACTTACCAAGCCCCCCTCCAAGCAGGAAACAAGTCAAAGTCTTTAAAGGTAATTATCAATGTCATCCCGTCTGGGATTGGAACCCAGTAAGTACAGTGCATGCGGCTTGGATACTTGTTTGGGTATCCAGGGCTTGTTAGCGTGTTGTTTACCACTGGAGCGCATGCTGTAACAAATGAAAGTTGCAATAAACATTAAACTGATGCCCACTTCATCAACAAATAAACAATCAAAACATTGACAAATGAAGAGATGATCGCCAAAGGAAATTTGTGTTTAGATCACGTAATAAAGAACAGGAGAAAACCCACGAGATCAGGAGAGGCAGTGGGTTACATGTCATCATTTGTCCTTAAATCATGGAAACACTCATAATGGCACCAATATATCAATACTATTTTTTATCAGTTCTTTCTTTGCAATGGCTTAAAAGTACTCGCCTTCACGAAGAAAACACACTCAAAGCCAGCGAAATGGAAATCTTGGTTTCCTTTTAAGATAATCGTGGGTTAAGGGTGGATCTTGAAGTTGAGACCCAAAGAGTGAAGATATCTGGGTACTTAATTTCTGTCTTCTCACGGGTTGGCTTTTGAATTTTTGACAAAGAAGCTATTAACCTTACCGTGTACATCAAGTTATAAAAGTTTCGATTTTTATTTTTATTCCCATAAAAAAATGTTTACTGTTATCCTTCAAACCATCACAAGGTCATTCAAAATGAGCGAATAGTGGCCAAGAAATTGGAATATAACCTAGTTTTACAGGATGTAAAAGTTGATAGTATATTGATGCGAATGCAGCCAACTGCATCAATTTTTGTGGGAAAAGCTGGATGCGAAAAGGTTGCTTTCCTTAAAGAAGCCGGTTGTGATCTTTTAGTTTTTCGATTAGGACGCTGGGTCAGATAAACTTAGTCTAAGCCGGAGAATATGCAACAAAAGATAAACTTGGTATCTGGGCTGTAATCGGGAGCCGCTACAACCCTTTAGGTTAGAGACATGTATCCTTCTTTCGAAATTAGCTCTCTTTGAGGGTCAATTTGAACAACTAGAGGAAAATTCAACCATCGACATCGAAAAAAAAACAATTTGCGTGCTTACCTTTTCCGAGGGCGCTGTTGTTTTTATCCCACATCAGCACAAACAGATAGAAAAGCACTTGGATGCTGAAGAGGTTCATATTTAATTGCGCCAATGTTTTTCCTTTTCTATGTAACGGTGTTTCCTGTTCTGAAAAGGATGATTAAAAAGGTCATTGAGGTAAGTAGTCACATTGTTGTTTCAAATTAATGTTAACCTTGATAATCAAAACACCTTTTAACACTGAATGCTATTTTTGTCCTAAATCAGTTTTTCACTACCTTGCTACTCTAATATCCGTATAAATAAAGGGCATGAATGAACATGAACTTATGAAATGGGTAAAATTCTTTCATAAGGTTAATATCAACAATAAACTGAGCCCTCAGGCATACAGGAGGGTGGCCAGTGGATAGTCATGTAAAGTTTTTACATCAAATTCTCTGTTTTGGTTGCTTTCTTTGATTGTTCTGCGTTATGTTACAGTTTTTATAGCCAGTGTTTTTTCATTTGGGTTGTTGTTTGTTCAGGTCAAACGACGTGATTTGCTGCAATATCAAAGGTACCAAATACAATGGTAAGAAGCGCGCGAGTGCCTGGAAGCGAAACTTTACTGTGTTCTCGAGCCACTGTGTCTTGTATTTTTCTTTTCCTGTCATTAAGACCAATGACAACAACTTGACCATATGCCTTTCAAAATTATTTCTACCCACAGTATAGTGTATAAACACGCACAGAAACTGTATTCTTCTTTGTCTCTGGTAGAGAGCTGGTGAGCAATCTCAAGGTAACCATGTGTGATGAACATGATATCCAGTGTTCACACTAATTAGAAAATCTGCCATATGTACGTTACTTGCCACTTTTTCGATCAGAAGTTTGAAATTAACGAGCCTGGCAGTTAACAGCAAATATTATTACTTACCTAAGAAAGGGCAAACGGATACTCACGAGGGTTCAATGGATGATAGCTTCAGATTCTCACTTTTCCTGGATAAAACAATATCATCCCTCATCTTAAGTTTCTTTTCATCACATTGTCATTAAACAATTTGATAATTGAAATCTGCTATTTCTTAATCAAGACTGTTTCTTCCCGTTATTTCAATCCAATCCTTAAGGCTTAGTATCATTAAATTCATCTCTGGATCACAAGAGAAAGTACCGGTACTAAATTCAAACGTGCATAACTTTTCACTTTGATAATATCAAAGCCAACAAATTCGAATAGCTCCCTTTTAGGGGAGGGAGGGGGGGGGGGATTAGGCAGAGGCTGACCCAGATAAAAAGACGAGTGCGAGAGGAATGGGGGAGGGGGGGGGGGGGGGGGGTGGGGTTACGCAGAAGCTGACCCTTCCGTGCTCATTAAAAAGTTAAAAAGAGGAGTGCGAGAGGAATGGGGGAGGGGGAGGTGGGCTAGACAGAAGGTGACCCTTCCATGCTCATTAACAAGCAAGTCAAAAAGAGGAGAGCGAGAGAAATGGGGTGAGGGGAGGGGGGGGGAGGGGGCGTTAGGCAGCAGCTGACCCTTCCGTGCTCATTAAGAAGATAAAAAGAGGAGTGCGAGAGGAATGAGGGGGTGGGGGTGGGTTAGGCAGAAGCTGACCCTTCCATGCTCATTAACAAGCAAGTCAAAAAGAGGAGAGCGAGAGAAATGGGGTGAGGGGGGGGGGGGGAGGGGGCGTTAGGCAGCAGCTGACCCTTCCGTGCTCATTAAGAAGATAAAAAGAGCAGTGCGAGAGGAATGAGGGGGGGGTGGGTTAGGCAGAAGCTTACCATTCCGTACTCATTAAGAAGATACAAAAAGGAGTGCGGGAGGAATGGGGGAGGGGGGTGGGTTAGGCAGGAGCTGACCTTTCCATGCTCATTAAGAAGATAAAAAGAGGACTGCGAGAGGAATGGGGTAAGGAAGAGGGGAGGGGGGATGGGTTAGGCAGGAGCTGACCCTTCCATGCTCAAATACCAAATACCGAGGTATTTTTTGGGAATAATATTCCAGATTTACAACACCATTACACATTCAATAGAGTTCAACAGAAGCATTTAATACACTCACCAAAATTAACGTCAATTATTGTAGAGTAGTTGAATTTATAGCAATAATGAGCTTTCAAAGCCTTGAAACACGCGTAAACGAGTTCTGCAAGAAAATAATTACCAGAAGTAATTTGTTGTCTATTGGTATTACAACTTCTCATCCATTACCCTCAGCCGACAAGGCGATAATATGCAGGATAATTGATTTCGTATCAAAAACATGAATTAATTGCAGAGAAGCTGGAAAATCCGATATTTTTCTCCCAATAATCGACAATAAATATGCGTATATCGCAGGTTTCTCTTGTATGCATACAACGAACACTTTGTGCACCATGAAAAATTTGGACAGAGTTATAATTTGTTGAACAATAACAAGCGATATTACATGAATTGCTCTTTCAGTGGTCACGATCAATCAATTCGCCTGCTGTGATTGGCTACCCACGAGTTCAAGATGGAGGCATCTCAACCGCTTGGGATAGCCCGTTCGTCCCGCGTTTTACTGTCTTTTAATAGAGTGCTTTGAGTCATATAATAAAGCCTTTATTGAGCAAGCTTGTTCGGTCAAGATTGGCTTCGTTCTTTTTTGCGTGTTTATGGACCTCGCCTTCGTCTCATTCCATAAATACGCAAAAAAAACTTTCCCAATATCCCGCCATCTTGACCTCACGCTTGGCCAACAACCCATATATATTGCGCGAGTTCGCGCATAATTGTTAAGTATTTGTACTCTACAACACCGATTTGAAGGGATTAAAATTTTAGCTACGCTCAACCCAAAGAACATAAAACAAACCATTATTTATAAATTTTAAAGTTTTTTAGGTAAACGATGTCATTGCGCTGTTTACATCTAAACCTTCGTTAACTGAAGCTTACAAAAACCCTGGCTTTGCTATTCTTATTGATAGGGGTTTGTTCAGCTGTCAACTCTTCAGACTAAACTCGCCTGTCCTTTAAACATGAAACACTTTGCGCTGCAAAAACGTTCTGTTTGATCCTTACGTATATTTTTTTTACCCTTTGAAGATGCTATGCTTGCTCGTCTGAAAAAACAAGTTTGAAAAGTTTCTGTCTCTTGACCAAGCAACAAACCCGTTAAAAAGCGCGGAATTCCGCAGGTGAAGGAGTCGCTACTGCAGGCCTTTCCTTCTCAAAAACTAAAGTGGAATAAGACATTTATTGCTGGATGGTTGAGTGTATGACATAATGGGACATTTTCACCCCCAATGGACTCGCCAGAGTATACTGAGCGTAACTCGTAAGAAAATATCCTGCCGTACTACACAAGAATGAAAACAATATTATATGTTTTCTACATTTTTTTAAGCCGAAAGGTCAGGTGTTTTCAGCTGCAAACAGCGTTTTGTTGAAATAATACAAAGAGGTATGAAAACTTCCTCTTTTCATTGCAAAATTTCGATTGGTCGTCTTAAACAGAACCTGTCAAAATTCTGTTAAATTTGACAACTATAGCTAGCTGACGGCAAAGTTGATAGAATAAAACAAAAAGGCACTGAGCGCGACACTGTAGATGCTATTAGTAACAATCCTTTGGACAGTAGACCGCACAATTCAGTGGAACACAAGGAAAGACAAATTGTCCCAACATACAGCAAATTTTGTTTTTGTAAACAAAATTAAAACGAAAAGAGTTTCAAATGTTACTACCTGAAAGGGAACATGCGTTTAGACATTTAACCTATCGCAATAATACACAAGTTAACAGATGCCATAAAACTCATTTCTCAACCTTAAATCCCTGGTATCAGAATACATATTCTCTCCTCCGTTACCTCAATATTCCTTCTGATTTGTTAACCCTTAAATACCTGGTATCAGACAGAATACATATTCTCCCCTCTGTTCCCTCAATATTCCTTCTGATTTGGTAACCCTTAAATCCCTGGTATCAGAATACATATTCTCCTCTCTGTTCCCTCAATATTCCTTCCATTGCAAGTGGGAGAATTTGTTTAAACACCTTAGATGATCATTTCCTTTGTTCATTAAGTAGTAATATCATGTCATACTGAGAAAGTTGATCTTGGTCAATGTTAGCGATTAAAGGGTTAAAGATTGCAAACTCTATAGTCACATGAACATTAGCTTGCGACGTGCAGAACATAAATTGCTAAATGAAAAATATACCTATTAGGTAATTCAAGGCACATGCAACGTGCATTTAAATTTTTTAAGGTAATCCTTATTCTTTGACCGAAAGAAACTGAAATTATCAATCTAGTACAACAAGGCTACAAATTGTAATATGGAGTGAAAAACTTAAATTTCCCCCGCAAGTCAGTTAATTCCAAAGGGTAAGTTTTCCTTTCCTTCAAATCATGTTTATCCCTGTGCTTTTTGCTATAAAATACGTATTTTGCATTCCAACAGTTACGTGATAAAACAATTGCTAATAAACAGTGATATTATATGCACAGAATGTAGTAATAGTTATGCTTTCCGTGATAATCAGAGAGTTATTTTGTTCGTCTAAGAGTTCGATAGGCCAACAACTACACGCAAATTCTCCACTTTGTATAATTTCCCTGTAAAGAGACGACTTAAAACTGCTCCTTGAACAACTTTCGTTCAATTTCATTTCTGTCTGCAAAGCATGCACATGCAACGTGCATTTAAAGGACCTTCAATAAACATTCAGCATTACTAAGCAATCGACTACAGTACTGCGCAAAAGTAACGAGAGCGAATTTCGGCGAATTTCGACGAAATTAGCCGAAATTGCGCGATATTTCGAAGAAAGCAAACTTTCGGCGATATTTCGACGAAACTATTACCCTAAAATTATCGAGATTTCGTGCAGACATGCGAAATTTTGCACGACATAAATTTGGGTAATGTTCACATGATTTGCATGATATTTTGCTGGAGAGTTGTTGTGATCCAACGAAATAGTTTGGAAGCATGGCATTAAATTGAAACACATATTTCCAAAGATGCCAGTAAAAGCCTTTCAATTTAGATTGTTCCGTTGTTTGCCGTATTTTTGCTTGTGTTATACAAATGTACACACATTCCGAAAACTTTCGGTCGTGATAAAATACCGGAACAATTGAACGTAGCAAGATAGCACAGGTCGATCTGCCAAGATTCTTTAAACGAAGTGTTCAGACTAGCTGCAGAAACCTTAGCCAAAGATATTTTACGATAAAAATATTTGAGTTTTTGAAGGCTTGTGATTCCAAAGTTCCAACTGTGCTCATTTCGCTCTGTAACCAGATATTTGTGTCTCCCTCCAAACACAACAAGATTTGACTTTGACTTTTGACTTGAGCTGATATTTTCTCAAACAATACTCGAGTTCTAGTTTGATTGTTATTATATCTGAATTTTTAAGGTAATCCTTATTCTTTGACCGAAAGGAACTGAAATTGTCAACCTAGTACAAAAATGCTACAAATTCAGTATCAAACTTTTGGTTAGGATTTGGTAATCCTTATTCTTTGACCGAAAGGAACTGAAATTGTCAACCTAGTACAAAAATGCTACAAATTCAGTATCAAACTTTTGGTTAGGATTTGGTAATCCTTATTCTTTGACCGAAAGGAACTGAAATTGTCAACCTAGTACAAAAATGCTACAAATTCCGTATAATATGGAGTGAAAAACTTAAATTTCTACCGCAAGTCAGTTAATTCCAAAGGGTAAGTTTTCCTTTCCTTCAAATGATGTTTATCACTGTGCTTGTTGCTATAAAATTCGTATTTTGCATTCCAACATGTAAATGATAAAACAATTGCTAGTAAACTGTAATATTATGTGCAGAGAATGTAGTGATAATTATGCTTTTCGTGATAATAAGAGAGTTATTTTTTTCGTCTAAGAGTTCGATAGGCCAACAACAGAAAATTCTCCACTTCGTAAAATTTCCCTATTAAAAGACAACTTCAACGTACTCCTTTTCACAACTTTCTTTCAATTTCATTTCAACGGCGTCAGTAACGGAACTACTCGACTTAGTTGAGTGCAACTAAATATTGGGATAAAATACAAACAAATAACTTACTCTAAAGATGGTGATCTATTCTCTCGGTCGTCGAAAAAGATAGCGACAAAATAACCACCGCAAGTAACACCAACCGCACCGTCACAGCAAATTTGTAAGATGATGATCGATTTTCTCTTTTGTCGAAAAAGATAGCAATAAAATAACCAACACGATGAACACGAACCACACCGTCACAGTAAACAGCGAAAAGCCCTGAACAGCTGTTGCTTTTAGTGCAAACGGAAACGTCCAAAAAAAGAACTCATCTAAATTCATCTCACGAAATGTTCACTCGATTATCGGAGAAAAAAGTTCAAATATTCTCTTCATTTTCAACAGGTTCACTAATTGCTCGCAATAATAAAGTTTACATACACGGCAATAAAAGTAAAAGGGAGCGTTTTGTGTTTTTCATCTCCAGGAAATAACAGCTGTTATCTTGTTTTGCATTTTTGCGCGAGTCAATTGACGACATATTGATTCACCCCTCTATGCTAAGACTTTCAAACCATAGCAGAAAGGCGGTCGTGACCTTCAGTTCAGTTTTCTTAAGCAACGCGTCAGTTGTCAACCATATAAAGAATCAAGAAAGTTCATCTTCAGTTTTCTCGCTTCCTTTTTCTCATCAGAAAAGGCTGCGACTCGAAGCTGACCACGCACCACTGCACAGAAAGTCCACCATAGTGGATAGATGCTTTCGACAATCAACTTTATTCATTTCTATCTGATCACAACATTTAATTGAAGCCACTGATAGCCTTCAACATCGACCGTGTAAATATTAACGCTGTCGTTTTTTTAGATTTAAAAAATGCTTTCAACACTGTCGGCCATTCCATCATTTTATCTAAACTGTGTCTTTATAGAATACAGGACAGCACCCATAAGTGAGGCCCTACTAGGGAGGAAAAGGGGGGGAGGGGACTCCGCGTCGCTCCTCTGAGTTTTAAAATCTCCCGTGTCGGTGTTGAAATCGCTAATTTTGGCCTTGATTTTTTTTTTTTAATAATCTTTATTGATATTAAATATTGTAGAGCACAAATACAGATACAATTACAGAACCGATAAAATTGGGCACACTTACAGTTAGAGTATTAATTACATTTCAAATACAGAAATAATAAAAACAATAAAAATACAAGACGGCAAAAAATAAGATTATAACCGTATGCTGTGAGAAATTACCAGAGTAATTACAAAAACATTATTGAAATAAATGAATTAACTTTTCCCATTTCTTTAAGTGCTGCAAAATTTTGTTGTTCTCCCTTGCAATATGAAGCTCAATATTATATATACGCTTAGTCTTGGCGATAAAAGCTGAAAGGTTAGGTAATCCAATTTTTTGACATCTACTGGAGTAGAGATAAAATTTACCCAATAGTAGCATATGATTGATTAGAATGAAATCATCAGTATTATCAAATTTTCCAAAAATCAAATCTGTCTCTTTTAATGTATTTATTTGGATTCCATTGCCCCTTAACCAAGACAAAACGTGTTTCCAAAAATCAGAAGCTACTTTGCACGAGAAAAATAAATGCTCAATAGATTCTATATCTTCTTGGCAAAAGGTACAGCATGGAGAGTCAGTTAAGCCGAACCGAAATAGCTTTTCATTGGTGTAAACAATACAGTTTAGTATTTTATATTGAAATTCCCTAAGTTTGGATTCTAATGTGACGTTAAAGGCTAAGGAATAAACCTTTTCCCAATCAACAGCTGTATCTGAATACTTATCTTTTAACTTCTGCTTAGCGGTAGGCGGGATCTGTTTTTTCTCAATGAAGAGTTGATAAATCTGTTTTGAGGAGACATCAGAAATTGCAGTAAAGTTACCGTTGTCTGTTTTGATTGTCGGAGTGCTCGGAATGGGAGCACTTAATAATGATACATTAGTAGAAGTTTTAGCAAGAGTACGCCATTCAGCCGGGATTGAGTTAATTATACTCATAAGAAAAAATCTTTGCTCTGGGGAAATTAAAGGTGTTAGAAAATCTAGTGAGAAAGAACTGCCTACAGAAATTAGATCACCTATTCTCAAAAAACCAAGGTCAATTAAATCCTTTCTGTACACAGACCTTTTTTCTACACAAAGAAATTTATTGTTCCAAATTATCTCATTTAGGACCTCTTGTGACGAACTCGGCTTTTTCCCATTTAGATCCGACCACGCATCAAGACATTCCTTATAGTATGCAGGCAACTGGATCTTTAACTTAGAGACATCGAAATTACAATGCAAGACAAAACATCCGCCAATAGGTGATAGCAGTTTGTTGAAGATCGTTTTCAAGGACTTGGGTAATCCTCTAGAAATTTTTTCAATAAGGTTACTCGCTTTGCTTTAATCATGGAATCAATATCTAGCATTTTCAATCCTCCTTTCTTTTGATCTGATATCAAGGCCTGGCGTTTAACTTTATCCTTCCCGTTCCAGATAAATCCATACAGAATCGAGTTCACTTCCTTGACTAAATCATTAGATATCGCTATTACAGAGGCCCTATACATAAGTTTGGGGATAGCAAAGGTCTTGACAATTTGGATTCTTCCTATTAAAGACAGGTTTCTCCATTTCCACATGTTTATTGATTTCTTTATAGTCTTCAATGTTTGGGTAAAATTCAAATCATGTCTTTGCTTTAAGTCGTAACCAAAATACACTCCGAGGATTTTGATGGCTTCACAAACCTTGTGCTTTGCAAAAGCTAAATCCTGTGTAGTGTTGTTACCAAGGGCTAGCATTTCTGTTTTCTCATGATTAACCTTCAAACCAGAGAAGTCACCGAAACACTCAAGTACCTGAAATAGTGTTGTATACGAATCTCCGTCTCTTAGAAAACACGTCATATCGTTTGCAAATAAGGACAACTTGACTGTTTCTTCCCCAATTCGAAAACCATGGATTTTGCTATAATCACTTCTTATCCGTTCCGCTAAGATCTCAAGGGCAATAATAAACAGATATGGAGAGAGTGGATCTCCTTGCCGGACCCCTCTACTCAAGGAAAATGGTGCAGTGGTGAAACCATTATTCATTACGCAACTAGATACATTATTATAAAGAACTCTGATCCAGTGAATGAAAGAAGGGCCAAAATTGAATTTATGCAGTGTTCTGATTAAGAAATTAAAATTTAGTGTATCGAAGGCTTTCTCAAAGTCTATTGCTATCAAGAAACCAGACAAATTATTCCGTTTTGTATAGTCAACCATATCATCAATTGTTCTGATTGCGTCAAAAATAGACCTGCCTTTGACAAAAGCATTCTGATTAGCATGGATTATAGAAGGTAAAACTTTTTCTAAACGTTTTGCTAATACTTTAGAGATTATTTTTGTATCCACATTAATTAGAGATATCGGTCGCCAGTTCTTGATCATTCTTTTGTCCTTTCCTTTCTTTTCAATTAGCGTTATAATTGCTTGTTTTTGCGAATTTGAAAGTTCGCCAAATTCATAAGAATAATCAATACTGTCTACAATGTACTTTCCAAACAGTGACCAAAAGGCCAGATAAAACTCAGCCGTCAATCCATCGTTCCCAGGTGTCTTGTTTTTTTGGAAAGACTGTAGAGCCGAGAAGCATTCGTTATATGTTATTCGTCCTACACAAGCTGAACGTAGCTCTTCAGATAAGCTGGGAACCTCTATATCAAAGAAGGTTGACTCGGATGTGTGACAGCTGTGGTCTTTATAGAGATTTGAATAAAATAATTCCAACTCAGACAATATGGTCTTTGGGTTTGACGTTAACTTTCCATCATCAAGAAAGATTTTCCTTACACTACTTCGTTTCTTATTTGACTTTTCTAAGTTCAAAAAATATTTGTTATTTTTTTCACCTTTTTCATACCAGGTAGCTCGGGAGCGCATAATAGCACCTTGAATGACATAATCGTAAAATTCTTCATACTCAGCCTTTGCACATTCTAACTCCTCCATATTTTGCTTTGTCGGATTGATGTCACATTTTTTGGTATACTCACGTAATTTTTCTTCTAGCTTACTTTCTTTCTCTCTTCTACTTCTGGCCCTTGTTTTACTATAATTGATGGTAATTTGTCGTATTTTATACTTCAATAAATCCCACAAAACACGTTTGTCAATAACATCTTTGAAGTCTTCCAGCCAACCTTTTAAATTCTCGTCAAGCAGATCACAATAATCTTGGTCATTTACAAGACTGGAATTAAATTTCCAGAAACTTGGTCCCCGAATACAGTCCTCTACACCGCTAAAAGACAAAGTTATCGCAGAGTGATCTGATTTAATTGATGGGATTATATCTACCTGGTCCACATCCTCTTGAAGAGAATCACTAATCAACCAAAAATCTAGTCTTCTCTGAATGATCGGAGTTTTTTGACGCCACGTAAAACGTGCTGTCATAGGGTTTCTGACGCGCCAGATATCAAGCAAGTCTTGTTCCAAACAAATGTCTTCTAACACCTTTACTGAATCCTTAACTTTCTTTATGCCACCACTACCATCAAGATCCTGATCGAATACAACATTGAAATCGCCTCCTAAAACAACAGAATATTCAGAAACCATGAAAGCGTTTAACTCATCCGAGATTGATTTAAAAAACTCGCATTGCTCAGCACACTTATTTGGCGCATAGATGTTCAGTAGTAAAAAAGCGGAATCCTGTATTATTGCCTCTAGGAGTATATAACGGCCTAGTGCGTCCACTTTAACTGATTTCAAATTAAAGTCCAGATTATCCCTTACCAGAACAAGCACGCCCTTGCTATGAGAACTTCCGTGTGAAAAAAATATGTCTCCTTTCCACTGTTTTTTCCACATCATTTCCACCTCTTTTGTGCTATATGTTTCTTGGAGAAAGCAAATATCTGCCCTAGATTTGCGTAGCCAATTGAACACGCTTTTCCTTTTTTCAAAGGAACGAATCCCTCGAACATTAAGGGATAACAGCTTGAAATCAATATTATTAAGCCCCATATTGCGAGAGAGGACGTGTCAAGCGACCACAATAGGAAAAATTAATTGGATAAACAAAAGAAGATCCCAAAAAACAGTAAGTGTTGACAGCCATGAATAATACGGAAAAGGTGAAAAATAAAGCAAGCAATATACACAGCCGAACAGGAAAAGTCAACAGCTCACAAATCCACGTAAAAAACGAACAAAAAATAAAAAGACTACACTTATAACACACAATGATTATGCAAATAAAAGGCCGCAAGATCATCACCTTCGAATGCGGCCCTAGGGACTAGGGGCTTGTTATGTGAAAAAGGTGGCAAAATTTAACGGCGAGTTGGCTGTTCTGTCTTTCAAAATTGCATTGGCATGCAAATTCTAAATCGGGATTAGTTTTAAAGAGTAGATACGTATTTGTATTTTGATAAAAAATACTTGAAGAATAATCAGAAAATTTGGGCTTACCGGCGATTATTGTCCGGCAATAAGTACTGTGGCAAAGCATCCACTGAGTATGAGCTACCATTTACAATAAGTTTGTTACCTTTGATAAACACACGTTCAATGTTAGCCTCTTTAGCTTTCTTATAAGCCGCTCGGAGTTTGCCACGCTCTTTTGCCGATTCCACCGAGAGATCTTTATCAATATACACGGAGGAAAAGCGAGTTTTCAATAAATGCTTCCTTTTTTCCCACACCAAATCAGCATCCAAACGGGAAACAAATCGTGCTATGACAGGCCGTGGACGAGTAGAGGCTTCGGTGTTACCGGCATTGGTCGATGTTGCCGCAGAATCAGTTCGAACGGTAGACTTCAACTTACCAATCCGATGGATTGCATGAAACTTTGTGTCGTCGGACGCTACGCCGAGTTCACTGACAAGTTCTTTTACTTTACCAAAACACTGCTCGTTCGTTTCCTCTGGATCTTCAGGAATATTATAAAAGCGAAGGTTTTCCCTCCTCGAATAATCTTCTTGTCTAATTACACGGCCTTTAAGCGAACTAACCTCTTCGCTTAACTTAGAATTCTTCTGTAGTGTTTCCTGTAGCTGTTCCTCCAAGGATTTGTTCTTTTCTTTCAGTGTATTCACCTCAGCCCAGGAAGCATCTAACGACGTTGATACCTCGGTTAGCTCCTTTTTTAGAACACGAATTTCATGTTGGAGCTCCAGTTTTAAAGCTGCGAAATCATCGTCCATTTTAGTGAAACCCCTTTCTATTCTGTCTTGAATGCTAGAAAGTTTTTCAAGGATTCTTGAGTCGACATCATCGCCATCAGTGGAGCTGGAGCCTCGTGCTCGCTTTTTTTCGTTAGCGCTGTTTTGGGGCATAGCAGAACTTTCAAAAAAAAAAAACTCTTGTTACTCACTGTCAAACTTCAAAAGCAGTGCCAAAGGATGAAAAACGAAGATTAACTCGCCATAGTTACGGAGGCTTAAAGAACACGTCTAGCCGCCATAGCGGTCAGTCCCAGTCTCCTTCTTGGCCTTGATGGCACTGTCGGAATTGTGCCGGAAATGATCATGTCTCTCGTCAGGATTTCATTTATGTGCTGTCGCTACTTTCTGGGCCATGTCGCTTGTCGGAATTTATCCTGGCAGGGCCTCATAAGTGGTTTGAATCATACCATCATACCATCATATAACCGCACACAAAAATGTCTCGTCCAGTGGCTCTTTCTGAAACCTGTACCCTTGACCGTGGTATCCCCCAAGGAACTATCTTAGGTCCGTTACTATTTCTTTTATACATCAACGACCTTCCAAACTGCTTAACTAATACAGAGGCTAGAATGTATGGGGACGACACCAATTTGTCATACGCTAGTAGTGATATGGGCTCCATTGAGTCTACTCTCAAAGCAAATGTAAAAAAAAAAAAAAGAAAAAAAAAAAAAGAAATAAAATTGGCAGTCCTTACTTCACTGCGAATAAACTCACTGTGAACATGACAGAAACCACCGGAATTCATGTTAATCGGTTCTAGGCGAAAGCTAGGCAATATTCCGGTTCCACCGACCTTAGAAATCAACAGTACTTACTACTCCAATAAATCGGTTCTCCGCTACTGAATCAATTGGAGTCCCGAAGGGAGGGGAGATACTCCCTATGATAGCCTATACGGGGATGCTCCGCCCGAAAGGGTACCTTTTCCATGCTTCAGGTATATGAAAAGGTAGGGATTTCACGAGTCCAAGTACTTGAAAGGTTAGGGAAATCTGTCCTGATGTGGGTATTTAAAAGGGCCTTTCATTAAAATATTTCGAACACACATACTTTGACAGTACTGTTCCAATGGGAGGTATACGGAAAAGGTACCTTTTCTGTCAAAAATGGTATATAAAAGGGTAAGGGGTCGGACCTCGGGGTGGTACCACTCCGCATTAAATTTCGTTTTAGGAGCCCTCCCCCAGATCGGAGTGGTTTGATGTTTTGAAGCCCACTTTGCTATCTGCCGTATATCGTGAATTAGTAAGAAAATATGAGCAAATTTAAAAAGGAGATATTTTGGATTGACTCAGTTCTTTGGAACAATGTCAAGATGAAAAGAGTACAAATAAAGAAGCCACAATACCTTTCAACTTAATTTAATGGCGTATTTAAAAAAATAATACAATCAGTTAAAGACTACATGTTACTTGTTTACGTTGACTGTTAATAGAATTTAATTTGTTTCCCTACACTATAAATATGGACTCTTACAACAGATAGAATACCAAGACTTGGCTAATCTGATCCTGTCCTAGTTACTTCTACCTGCCACTGCAGACTGATTAGTGTCATATTCACGTTTCCTTAGTAGTGGTCACAACTGTAACAAGGACTAAACACAATAATACACTTTAATAATAGTTTTGATTCCCTCTGCAGTGTTTCACAATGTTTTATTCCAGCCAAAACAATTTCACCTGGCTAAACATCCTTAAGGCTGGTTTTTACTAGAGACGGAGTTGGAGTTGGAATGAAACTTTGGGCATTATGATCTTGTGAAAATTGAACAACATAGTAGTAAGCATTTCATCCGCTTCTCCTTACGACTGTCGTTTATGATCCAGTGTAAACAGGATTGTTGGAGTCGCAAGCAGAAGCGGCAGAAGGAACCAATAACAATGCTCTTTCTTTTGTTGTCTTAATGATTACGCGACTGTATATTCTTCCGCTTCTGCTGTCGACCCTGACATTCCAGTCTTCACAAGTTCGCAAGTCGGAATCTGAAAAAGCAGCATCGAAATCTGAGAAATGGAAATGCAACTGATTCAATCCAGCTAACAACTCGATTGCTTGGTTTTTAATAAGTCGTTAGTGCTCTTATGACTCCGACTCTATCATTAGTGAAACCAGCCTTCACCACATTAACTTTTGCCTAAACGAATCTGTTTTGCTTTCTTGCCATGAGCTCACAGTAGCTAGAGACATTTTTCTTGTATTCTTATTTATGGGGAGCAGGGATGGCGCAGTGGTGAGAGCAGTCGCCATCTATGCACTTCGCCTTCTATGGACTGTTCAAATACTACCACAGAATAGACATCTTACTTTGTTGTGGACAATGTCTACAATCATTCCTCTCTTTCTAAAACGATTTAATGTCCTCTCTCGTTTTGTTAAGGAAATTCATGACAATGATATTTCACGCCTTCACTTTTAGACAACTTGAACGTTCTGTTTCTTTAGTGGAAGTTAAAATGAAAATGCTTCCTTAAGAGTCCTTCACTAGGAATTTTGTTCTTGTAATGTTCTCGCTCGAGAAATAATATTTCTTACACAATCCTTCACGACTGACCACTGTCTATTAGCCAGCACTCCGTTGCATTGTTCTATGCATTTTTCGCATTCGGTTTTTCCTGGCAAAGTTTTCTTTCTAATGAAGTCCTCAAGATGTTTGAAAATCCCCTCTTCTTTCGTCCAGGGATTAAGCAGCTTCCTTTTCTTGTGCGCACCGACAACGCCTTGTTAGAACACAGAAATATCACAGATATTACAGCTGACAACATTACAAACTGTTTTCACAGGAGGACAATAAAATCATTGAATACACTTCAAACCAATAATACAGACAATAAATAAAGTTGGAATCATTCCTGTTGTCCATACGACATAATAAGACACAATCATCATCATCATCATCATCATCATCATCATTAAGGTCTCAAATCAAAATGGAAATAAGTGAGCACAGAAATGTTAGACAACGTACCAATGTTCTCTTTTGCTTTGGCCTCTTGTTTTTTGTTTTTTTTTAGTAATACCTGTTGAAAGAATAAAACATGGTTAAAGAAGCAAGACCACAGTCCTGTTTTGTCAATTTAAAAGAAAAGAAAAACTTCACCTGACACTGCAACCTTGTAGGTTGCAAACAGCGACAGCTTAAAGTTGTGTATTGGCTCTGATGTCTCTTCCTGGCATTGAACTTAAATTTGCTAAACCAGAAAGGCAGGTCAGTGCTTGATCATTAGTAGAAATGTGTATCACACATACCATTCTGTTTTGATGCTGATGCCCCATGTGATTTCCTAGAATAAACTGATCGTTGCTTTAAAGAAAGCCAGTAAACAACAAATGAGGGAACACTGGACCTCTTCAACTGAAACAGGGATTTAGTTTAAGGTGGTTCTAAATGGTTTAGTTATTTTTAAACACCAACTCTTCGATGGATCGATGCTCCCATAATTTTTCGTTTGTTTCCTCGAACATGGTGTCATTAAATTTCCTAGTTATTACCATACCATAACAGTAAAGCCTCTTAGAAACACACTTAATTTTGGCTTTATGTGCCTGAAACTCAAAAACAAGTCAGACGACCCCCGTTTTTATCATTGAATTTTAATCAGCATATCTAGATTCATCTTTCTGCAAACTTTTAAAAATATCTGTACATAGGGTTCAGCTCTTGACCTTCCAGCGGGAAGTGCAAGTGCTGTGTACTCTAGGGTAAAATGGGGGGAAAGACGCATTTCAACAATAAATAAGAAACACCACTGACCTGACAATTTTCCTGCTGATGTGGACTCTGTTGTACAGCATCAGTATCATTGTATTCTCCTGATCCAGAATCCCTGGAAACATGGTGATCCTCTAGGAATGGAACACCAGAACGATATCAATTCATCTACCAATAAGAAGCCTTTTGAAGAGGAAACTGAAGATGATTCATTAAAAAAAAAAATGGGCGTTTGCTATGAAAGCATCAACATACTAAAATTGAGAGCACAAAGTTCTTTCTTCCAGTGCAAAATCACACTTATAAACACTTGAATATAAACTTAAAATACAGTGTAAAATGTTATGATGATACATGTATATTGGTCGAAAAAAGTGTATTACAATTGTCTCAACAGAAGCAAGCACCAAGTGTACACTTTCAAATCTCTGGACATGTTATAAACAAAATAATGTACAAACAATAAATACAATGTAAGTCTGAGGGGGGGCGGGGGGTCGAGTAGAGTGTCATCAAATTTCATCAGTGACTTTCGGTTTGAAGTGTTGCCCAAATCTCTAGGAAGCTCTGGGACATTCAATAAAAGAAACAAAAAACTTGTTCCTCGTACGTTGTTGAGTAATGCAACCACTTGGGAATTTTCAAGAAGTGCGCAAGAAGCACTTGCCTATGGTTCATGGCTTCTCTAGGCGCTTCTCTTGTGTTCTGAAAAATTCTCGCATACTTATATAACTCAATATACCATTCTCTTTTCGCACTGTTGTTTTAGGTGCTGCCCTTGATTTGAAAGAAACAATGCTGTTACCATGAGGCCAATACAGAAAATAATAATTATCCTCCCAGCCGTTTTTCAGAGTAACTTGAAGAACTGTTGAAATTTGTTTTAGCAGCAGGTCAAAAGGGAAGAAAAAGCAATAAAGTATCAATAACTAAGTGTAATTTCTTGCAAAGGAACTTTACACAACCCATTAAGGGACATAACACACAGAATGTCCACTCACCCTTCCTTGTTGTTGTCTACTCAAACTATGTGGCTCCATACCAGCATCAATATCTTCGTCTGATTCAGGGTCCCTGTCATCTGAATTAATGAAGTATAAGGAATGGAACAGCAAAATAAAATAAATGAAGATGACAGGGATCATTGGAGTTATGTACACTACTTCAGCAGTACTGTAAATAGTCTGAAAAATTCAGGCTTGTACGGGGGTCGGATCCATGACCTTTGCGATACCGGTGCAGTGCTCTACCAACTGAGCTAACAAGCCAACTGGGAGCTGGTCATTTTGTTAGTTCATATAATAATAATAATAATAATAATAATAATAATAATAATAATAATAATAATAATAATAATAACAAGTAATAAAGTGAAGTAAAATAATAATAGTAATAATAATAATAATAATAATAATAATAATACTCTTCTGGGTACAGCTCACATCCTCAGAAGGGTCCTGTCAATCAAGTGAACTCTTTGGTACCTAAGGTCCATGGGTTGGACCCGGTGCTTCAGAGACTAAACAAGCAAGCCAAGGATTATAAGTCATAATAATAATAATAATAATAATAATAATAATAATAATAAATAATAATAATAACAATAATAACAATAGCGAAGTATTTGTCAGCGCATTTAAAATTCTCAATGCGCTTACAGCGAGGAGTTCATAACATAGCTTGATGATACATAGAGTGATGATATATTCACAGTCATTTAAAATAAAAATAAGTTGAGTCTCCAAGAGGCAAAGGTCCAATAATAGCTTCATCTCAAAAGACATATAATACTAGCAAGACTCCATTGAAATTATTACCCTTCATTCTGAGGGTGTCCTCTTAACAGTGGTTCCACTGTAGGTAACTCAATGTGCAACAACTGACAGTTGGTTCCTTTGGTAAATTTAATAGTCGCACATGATGAAATGACACCAACACTTTATAACTTAATGTTGTGTCACTTTACTTGCCAGAAAATACTTAAGCTGCTTCAGAAGCTGTGACTAAGGATTGAATCTGGGTTTCCTGATGGCAAAACGCCTTTAAGCCTACCTGCAATTGGATCAATGGCTCTGTCCAGGTTAATAGCATCTAGGGATTTCCCAGCCCAATGCCTTGTTTTTCCCTCATCAACTGTGGTAAGGATCTTTCCAATTTTGCAAGCTCAATGGTTGATTCATGTAACCTGTAATACTCCCTGTGGACAGAGATTTCATGGCCTAAGTGGCGAGCAAACCAATCAAGCTCATTCTCCTGAAGGTCCACGATTTGTGATACAGTAGCTACATATTTTTGAAGCCTGGTACTTGTTACAGCTTCAGGTTTTTCCAGGTTTAACACATCACTAGTGATGACCTTCTTCATGAATGCACTCCCATGGTCTCAAATGACCTAATGAACCACTTCCAGTTGCTGCAAATAGGGAGGGGTTTTCTTGATTAATGCCAACTTCACTTCGTTGATTGTTTCTTTGACCTCCTTTGTTAAAAGTAGTGGCACCTTCTGACCCCTCTTTCTCTTAATTTCAGCCTACAAAAAAATAATTACATGAAAAATTATTACTAGACTTGTGCAAGTGGCCACTAAAGCCATTGATGTTTTCCTCTCTCCTTTCTCCTCCATACAACCACTCTCCTCTCACTGAGAAACAGACAGACAGGTGTGGGAGAAAAGTGAATATTACACAATCTTGACCTCTTCCATATTTAAGAGTACTCAACAATATCTGCAACAAAATTAGAAGTTTCATGGTCCAAACGGTCCCAAACTGAAGTCCACAGTTACATTGTATGTTTTTTGAACAACTGGCATACATGTACACTGTACTTCAACTGTCTTTCCAGCCAGCCTTTCATGACATCTTTATGTGTATATCTGTTGTGGTTGAAATTTTATTTTGGTTTAAATTTATTTCAATCCAGTTTACTTTTTTCAAACTAGTATATTTTTTTCAAACCAGTTTACTATTTTTAAACTGGTTTGTTCTTATCAACTGTCTAAAAAGGGCTTTTAATTTTGGGGTGTGGTTGAAAAAATGGGGCATGGAATTTTTTTTTTTTTTTTTTTTTGGGGGGGGGGTGTTACAAAAAGAATTTAACAACATTTTTTTAAGATTACTTTTTTTTTTCTTATAGGTCCCTTAACCAAAGCTGTGCTCTAGCAGAGCCCGGGGGCCCCTAGCGACTTACTTTAATTTGCCTTTGGGTGACAAGGAAACCTTAATTTTTTCACACAATAATTAATATATATATTTAGCCAAGCCTAAAAGTGGAGCTCCAAAAGAATTCTTTTTCTACTGGAATTAACATATAGTCTGCTTGTCATATCACCCATCTGACCTCACTCAAGCTACAGACCCAATGCTCCAAAAAATAGTATGGAAAGGTGATCTGAGCCAGTGGCACAGTGGATTTGAACCCTCCAGTCCAGATCAGCTTGTGGATCAGATTTGGACCCCCTAGTCCAGAACTGCTAGCAGATATGAACCCCCTTTTACGGATTTGGACCCCCCCCCCTAAAAACAAGCGTTCTATTGAGTAAGGTAATAAAAATTCCTTTGCAAATACTCCCTTATCACGCACCGCCATCTTGGATTGTATAGTGCACCAAAGCGAGGTTGGACGGGCATAAAGTTCTTGGGGGAGGTTACGTTACAATGTTTTGAGTGGAGATACACGATATCATGACCCACGATCATTGCTGTAGTATGCTGTAATAACGACAAGCGAAACGACAGTGGTGATAGTTTATCGTTTTTCAACTTTCCTTCAAAACTCTCACAGAGATCGCAGTGGATTGCCGTGATAAAGCGAGACGTTAGGCCGCTTTTTGGAGTGAGTTAGTCGAGTTGTGATCAGCGAGTAAACTTGTCAAACGCATGTGTTCAACTCTTTCTTTCCATTTAAGACTCAGCTAGCACATGAAGTATTTACTCAATACATATCCAGAGCAACCGCTGTCGATTCTACCAGTCTCCTTACATCCTAGATCAACAAAGGCTTTACTCTTCTGCGTTCTGCTCACTTCAAGCCAAGCGATAATAAAATTATAACCGGCTTCCAAGTCTAAAACCATGAGTTGTGCCATCGCAGTTAGCATAGACCAAGGACAGTAAAAACCACCCACAAGATAAACTTGATCTAGGAAACGAGTTTGAAACAACAAATTAAAACGCTGACAACAAGGGAGAATCTCATTGAATACAGATAGCAAAATCCGAGTCAATGAAAACAAACAAATCAGTGCCATGAATGTTTGACAGCTAGGACCAAAAGCAGCAAAAAATCTGAAGTAAGCTTAAAGAACACTGGTTGATTCGAATAATTGGATAGGTATTGAGTAAATATTTCATGAATAAAACGTGGTAGCTGAGTCTTAAATCGAAGGAAAAAGTCGACCACTAGTATAAACACATGCGTTTGACAACACGACTCGACACACTCACCCCATAAAGCGGCCCTTCATCTCGCTTTATCGCGGCAACCACTGCGATTCTGTGAGGATTTGAGGGGAAGCTGAAAAACGACAAATTCTCGCCACTTAAGTTTCGCTTGTCGTTATTACAGCATACTACAGCAATGATCGTGGGTCATGATTGCATCTATCTCCAGTCAAAACATTGTAACGCAACCCTTCCCTAAGAACTTTGTGCCCGTCCAGCCTCGCATTGGTGCACCACACAATCCAAGATGGCGTTGCGTGATAAGGGACTATTGAGTTTGGAGATGTTAAAAAGCAAAATAAAAATTTTGAGGTAGGTTTTTTTAAAAATAATCTTTAATACTTTGTGTAAAAAAGAACCTGCAACGCTAGTTTGCATCTATAAACTTTTAAAACAAAACATTTCTTAACATCTTAGAGCAATACCTAAGGACAGGTCTGTTTCCCCGTTCAACTGTAGGCTACTTAGTTATGGTTTAGAGCCACTAGAAATTGGTGGAGAAGCCTGGTGAATGCTATTTTGAATCAGTATCCGACATCAGATATATAGTGATTCAGATCATCACTTCATAATGAATTCAATTTCAGTTATCCAAAGCCTCCCATGAGACAGTTGGAAATCAGAAATTGTGTATCCTCTGAATATATGTATGCCTCAAAAAAATTATGAAAGAAAGATACATGGAAATCAATAAAAATATTTAGATGATATGCATTAAGACCAAGATATTTCTTTTGATCAGTTACTTCTTGACCTTACTATCCCAAAAAAACTTCTTGCTGACATTAAGCTCATCAATCAAAAAGAAATCCAGCTGCTCTTCTGGCCAGCCAAGTGTAAGACTAAGCAACTTGATAATAAAATATTGGGGATTTGGTTGATATCACTATCAAGGTAATTAACAATGTAGTATGAGGACTTAAGGTAATGATTCACCAAAGCAAAAGTGCTGGAAATCTGTGTTAGCCATCTTAACTTGATTTTCTATTCTCCATGTACATTTGAAATTGCACAACATACTTCATCAAACATCAAAAATCCCATTAAACATTAGTGCCAAATGTCATCCAAACATACCACAAGATTGGTGTGACCAGCTATGAATAAAATTAATTGAAAGACTGCATGCAGGAGAAGGAAGTATATTGATGAGAAAGAGCTTACTTTAAGTTTAATTTTAAGTTTTAAGTTTAATAATTCCTTTTCATGCGAATACATCTAAGTTGATACCAAAAAGGAAAAAAAAAAGTGCATGACTGAAGAATAATTGGGATAAAGTAAATTCCCATACAAAGAATATTATCTAATACAGTAATAGCCCACGTATAAGAACCTGGGTTTTAAGAACCTGTTAGGCTAAAATTTTCATTTTAAGCCCCCTCCACATAAGAACCTATTAAGGCTAACATTTTAATTTAGGTTCTTATCAGTGGGGTTGCTGTAAAAGTGTAAAGGTAGAAACTGCTGAATGAGTTTCTTTGTTATGTTTTGTTAAAGACATATACTGTACCTGCACTGAACTGCCTATAGGCATTTCTCTATGGTACAAATAAATTATTTATACTGTATCATGAGATGATATTTATTATATATATAGTATATTCAGATAAAATTCATATGAAAATATAAGAACCTATTTTAAGAACCTTGGTAGCCTAAATTTGCTTTAAGTACCATTTATATAAGAGCCTATTTAGGCAAAATTGGAAAATTCAGGTTCTTATACGTGGGCTATTACTGTATTACACATTCCAAAAACTAAGAGGTGAAATTTAAACGTGGCCCAAAGCTAACCTAAATCAAATTAAATCGAATACTTGTCTCTTACAAGTCACCCCTGCTTTGAGTTGACACTAAAAATAAAGAAGAAAAATTGAAATACAATCCAAAGCTACATACTTGTCACTCACAAGCTACATCTGATCATCCCGATCTCGATTACAACACACTTCGATTTCTAGAACAAAAGATACAGCAAATTGTACAATGTGTTCTCTGATTGGTTAAAGTTACTAACGATGACAGGTTCGACGCCTATCCCTTTCCAGTCAACTAAACAATCGAATTCTATACGCATTAAAATTGTTTTGATTACGTAAACACACGATTTCCGACATGATGTTCGATGGAACACCATTCCAGTCTGGTATGTAGCGATTATAAAAAGAAAAGCTGAAGGCCATATATATATGTATTTAGCCAGGCCAAGCCTAGAATCGGAGCTGCACACTCTCACCGAGCAACTTCGCATGGCGTTATTTGGGCCAGTTTAATTTGTGTCCAAAACAATTGAGCAGCAGCAGGGAAAACGAAGAGTTTTCGATAGCAAACGTTTGCAAAAAAAAAGAGAGACATTCGTGAGTCCTAACTACTTTCAGATGAAAGCGTAATGGAATTCAAAGCGGATAAAAAAATACACTACAAGCGAACAAAGTACGATGCGAGTGTTTTGCTCGAAGAAGGAGAAGGTGGAGAAATTAAACAAGACTAGCTTGTTATAAAAATAGCTTGTACTGATTAATCTAGAAAAATCGGTATTTGTTTTGACATAAATGCTCGAAGAAAAGACAATAAAGGGTAAAAACTGATCGTTAAGAGCAGTCAACAGGAATTGACCGCGGTTCAAAAACAACAGAACAACAAACATAAGTATTACAAGAAAACAAAGCAAAATACGAATAATAGTTCTTCGAAGATTCTTGGAGAAGGTGGAGAAATTAGACAAGTAACAAAAATTGCGTAGCAATTTTGACATAAATGTCCGTAGAAAAGACAAAAAAGAGATCCACACCTGATCGTTTAAAGCAGTCAACAGGAATCACTGAGGCAGCAATCACTCGGAACGCGACAGAGCTGAATAATAGCGCCATTTCCCACAAAATCTTTCCTTGGCTGACACAAAACGCTAAAGAGCTTTGATAGCCTGGTACTTCCCATGTCTTCCGAAGAACCTTCTTCAATTAATGATTCTCAGTGGCAAAGCGTCATCAAGTTAACGAAGAAAGCGCTTGCCAAACCACACCAGCATTTCTCTCGCAGACCCGTTCACTATAAAAATTATCAAAGCCAGCCCAGCCAGTCAACCCATTTCGGTGTTTTTAACATCCAAACGCTGATTCTTACCGGTTCAAACAAATTAAGACGGCATGTTTATAGACGGCGAAACTTAATATTGCTGTTTACAGACCGCTTTCGACGAAGATCTCATAGTCTAAAACATTTTCAAATGACGAGTGAAGCGCGCTGGTCTTTGACATTTTTGACAGCATTTTGACAACTTTATGTCAGATTTTAAGAAGTGCACATGCATATGCATTTGATCGGCTTAAAAGCCTCGATTTGGTTTGGGTGTCCCACACCTGGCTTGAGCCTGCGATCCAATCGAAAGCAAGTACCTGGTCAGCGGTCAACTTCAAAAAACAGATGACCTCGATGAGGTCTTAACTTGAGCCCGCGATATGGTCACGTGACACTGGTCAGCGGATACCTTGTTTTGACAGGTGTCAATTGGCTGTAAGATGGAAGTCCAGTAAGTCCAGTATCAAAGGCGTACGCTGTAATGTAGCTGGTCAGCTGGGCCAGGTGAAGTATAGCCGCCATGTTGGATTATTATGATTATTATTAGGATATTATTAATTATTGGGCGACTCCGTCGTCGTCGTCGTGCGTACGCGCCCACGAGCAATACCGCTAGCCATTTTTACCATGAGAAAAGCAGTTGACGGGTTTCTATAGGTATGGTGCTCCGCTTAGCGGCCCATCGCGCCGCCGGAGCTCCGCTATTATGCTGGGCACCTAGGATTTCAAAGGTTCAGAGTTTTGGGCTCCCAAAAATTTTCCCTCACAGCCTTGTTAATATCATGTGAGTTTGTAAAAAGGTAATAAGGTTGTAAATTAAAATGATGTAATACAACAATAGAATACAAGGGTGGCCACAGTTTCACAACTCTTGTATTATGTCAAGTGGCCAACTGATTACTGTAACATGTAAAATGTCAATTTACAACTTTAAAATTGTTACCATTAACTAAATTATCCATTTCTTGAATTATTTAATAAATTATAACTGGTAGCTGGCATGACCAAAGATGAGGTCTGATAAAACAACATACAGGCTTTGTAGTACAAACATAATTATTACACATGTATGTTGTAGTATGCAATTATTGAAATTATTTCATACCTTTGTCTCCTATGAATGATTAGGGTTAGGAGACAAAGGAATAACTTTCATACTACAACATATACAATGACATTAAAGCATATAGTCTCCCTAACCCTTCCATAAAAGCTAACCATTTAAAATCAGGGTTTAGGCCTAAATAATAAGACCAGTGCCTAACCCTACCCCCTAAACCCAATCCTTAACGCCCTAACCACTAACCCTAACCCTTTATTTAATGTTTTTGTGTAACTTTTTTTAGGTACATGTAAGTTCAGTTAAAGAAAGGAAATAAAGTTTGTGTATTGAAGAAAAACTTCCCTTCCCATGATTCTAAAAAAATAAACTGGTTTGAAAAACATAAACTACACTGTAGTTTGAAAAAGTAAACTGGATTGAAAAAATTTAACCAAAAAATAAAATATGAACCACAGCATCTACGCTGCCAAATACATTTGTACGTAGCAATCCAATAGTAAAGGACAATAGAGTTAGAACTGAATGAAGACAGTGCATGCCAAGTATGGGTTTGATATGGCAAGCAATAGCCCATACCAAATCCATGTATTATCCATAGAGGGTCCAATTTAGGTTATGCCATATCATCTCCATACTTGGGCCATTTATGGCCCATATCAACAGGTTTGGTATAAGACATATCAGTGTTGTATGCATGTACCCCGACACATTTTCCCCAACCTTTTTAACTCTTGAGTCAGTGGGTTCACTTTGGTTTTACTTGGCCAATGAGGCTTGACTTGCACTACAGTCTTATATTCATTTCCAGACTCTTCAGCTACTCGATCATTGATCACAGGCCTAACAGGAGAATTGGGAATTACACGGCATTACAAGGCGTAGGGAAGACCTTAATGAGTGTTGAAGATAGCTTTTATAGCAAGGAGTCACGATTGTTTGGCCAAGAAGAAACAGATTCATCTAGGAGAATTTGTCATTTGTTATTTGTTTCTCAAGAGAAGCTGACGCTCCTGTTTTAAAAGATTGGCGACGGTAATCTTCAAAAATCTCCTCGTCAATTTTTCATAAGTTGTTGGGAAGTCTATGTCGGTTTTGCACTGAGTTTCCTGAGACACTGTTTTGAAATATAAGCTGATGTTGGATCCACAGTGAACTGAAGAGAAAGAATCTCTTGCTAAACGTTATATGTACATGTAAATGCTCTGTGACCTTGCACAAGATTTCTGTCGCTCAACTTTTCAATGGCTGAAAATCACAGTAACCATGTATGTTTTGATCCATTTTAAATGAAAAAATTTTGGGAGGCATAATGCATGCATACATTATAAAATCTGTTTTAGAAAAAGACCAATCAGAGTTCGCTTGAACAAAGACCACTATCTGGCTACCAATCACATTTCTTTCCCAAGATGCTGGGAAAACAGCAGGAAACTGGAAGTCAACACGATTAACGGCGCTGTTTCGCAGACGTCCCTTTCCCGCAAGCATCAAAGGAAATAGGAGACATCTGCACGCAGGCTAGTCTTTGTTGTAATACTAATAAAACACTGCACATGACATACATGTACTGACACAAGTTGTCCCCATAATATAAAAAAAAGTTTGGGTAATTTCCGAAACTTTCTTTCATGATGCAAAAGATTAACCATGACCCCATAATTAATGCTACCAATAAAATTTGTTACAAAAATGTAAAATATGACCTAAAACAGCTGTCATTGTCCTTCAATTTTCTCAACACTTCTTTAACTACAAAAATCGTTTTGAGGTCCTAGTTTCTCTCGTGGTATGAAATGAGATCGCTTTCAGAAGCTGATTATTGTCACAGGCTGGTTAACAAAATGTGGCTATCTTTAAGCAAACTGCGGAATATCTATGGTCGAGAGCTCGACTGAGTGTAGGGAAAGAGTCATTCTTCATTTTTTGAGTTTGCCCTAGTATTTTGTTGTTTTTTTTTGCCAGAGTGGGTTTTTTAATTGTTGCGCAAGAATTTAATTATCATTCTTGCAGTCAGGTAATCAATGCTTGGTGGCATCTGGCTGCATTGAGGTTTTCCATCATCCAAATCCCCTTTAACATATAAAAACCACGATGAGTCCTTTTGATATGGACACTCACATAACGGGGCACTTTGGCATGTCCCTTATTGGTGTCCGTAT